>PVKP010009476.1:0-49339 GCA_004027715.1 Plecturocebus donacophilus
TATTCCCCAGAGTAGAGGCACTGGTATCTGAAAGAGTTGTGCTTTAAGTGTTTAGAATACTAGACCCTCAGGATCCAATGGCCCAACCTTCCAAATGTAACCTATTTGAAACACCTAGGACATTTAAATTTAGTTCTTATTTATTTATTTAAGAGACAGAGTCTCACTCTGTTACCCAGGCTGGAGTGCAGTGGGGCGATTTCAGCTCATGCAACCTCCGCCTCCTGGGTTCAAGTGACTCTCCTGCCTTAGCTTCCCAAGTAGCCTCCCAAGTGCCACAACACCCAGCTAATTTTTATGTTTTTGTTTTCGTTTTTGAGACGGAGTTTCATTCTTGTTGCCTGGGCTGGAGTGAAGTGGTGTGATCTCAGCTCACTGCAACCTCCAACCCCTGGGTTCAACTGATTCTCCTGCCTCAGCCTCCTGAGTAGCTGGAATTACAGGCATGCACCACCATGCCCGGCTAATTTTTATATTTTTAGTAAAGACAGGGTTTCGCCATGTTGTCCAGGCTGGTCTCGAACTCCTGACCTCAGGTGATCAACCCGCCTCACCTCCCAAAGTACTGGGATTACAGGCATAAGCCACTGAGTCTGGCCTAATTTTTGTATTTTTATTAGAGAAAGGGTTTTACCATGTTGGCCAGGTTGGCTTCAAACTCTTGACCTCAACTGATCTGCCTGCCTTGGCCTCCCAAAGTATTGGGATTACAGGCATGAGCCACGTGCCCAGTCAATTTCTAATTTATTTCTTACTGATACATAATAATTGTACATATTGATGGGGTACATGTGATATTTTGCTTCGTGAATGCAATGTGTAATGATTACATCAGAGTACTTAGGATATCAATCACCTCAAACGTATCAATTCTTTGTGTTGGGAACCTTCTGAATCTTCCATTTTGAAGTACGCAATAAATTATTGTTAACGGTAGTCACCCTGATGTGCTACTGAATACTAGAACTTATTCCTTCTATCAAACTGTATGTCTGTATACCCATTAACCAAACTCTCTTCATTTATTTTTATTGCTGCCTAAAAGAATGAAATTAAATTATTTCCAGGGAGATGCAACAAGGACACAGAAGAATGTCTTATTTTCATCTGTAAATCAGATCCCCAAACATAAACTATGAAGCACACTTTAAACAGAATCTTCATGTGAATTCAAATGATAATAAATAAAATAATTCAAAGAAATGTGAAATCATGGTAAATGGTTGTGAGAAAATTACTGATTACTGCTATTCCCAACAGTGAAGACAAGTTCTAACATTATTGGCCAACTCTGATAAATATAAATCACAACTAATGGATAAAAAGTAATTCGCAAAACACTTCAGAAAGGTAAACAAAATATGGTAACTCCTATTTAAGAGCATAACCATTAGGTTTTGATCCATTAGAAGACTGCTGGGTGTGAATTAGGTGCAGGGAAAAAAGAATACACAAAAGTTTTTGAAGAAAAAGAAACTACTAGGTGAGATAGCAATTCTGATTACTTTTTTGTTGTTAATTATGTGTGAAATGCACATAGTTCCAATTTTGGAATGTCTATAAAGGCATAATGCTCTATTCTTATAGTTTATTATTTCTTTTTCTAATAAAAAAGTTCACCAAATATAAATCAACTTTCATATCCATTAGTTTACCCATCAAGTTAATTTTAAAATGCATGCATAGCTTTCTTTTTAATGAACTGCCAGAAAATAACTGGTAGAAGTAGGTTTAAGGTAAAAATAAAATGGCAGAAGCAAATAAAGGAAACAAATGTGTTCCAGCTTAGGGTTCCCTAACCCCCAGGCAGTAGACCAGTACTGATCATTAGGAACCAGGCCAAACAGGAGGTGCTTGGCGGGCGAGCAAGTATTACCCTCTCCGCTCTGCCTCCTGTGTGATCAGCAGTAGCATTAGATTCTCTTAGGAGCAGGAACCCTCTTGTGAACTGCACATGCAAAGGATCTAGGCTGCACTCCTTATGAGAATCTAATGCCTTCTACCTTCACCACGGAAAAATTGTCTTCCATGAAACTGATCACTGGTGCCCAAAAGGTTGGAAACCACTCTTCTAGCTGATTAGGAAGGATCACCAAAGCTGAGTTTTTTTAAATGTGGAAAGTGCCTGATATCTAAGCATCTGGAGCTCTGATCTGTTTCCTCTGCTTGTTATCAACTGTTTCAGAGCAGGTCCAGCATTAACATGTTCCCTGCTCACTAAAACAAAACAATACCCCAATCTAAGGTGCACTGAGGACTACAAGTGTTAATAGAAGTCTCAGTCAATGCTTTGATATAGAAACCACTTCATTATCAATTTGTTAATTAACACATCTTTGTATACTATAACATGATAACATTTCTCCAGCAGAAGATTATGACACTTTAAACCTAACAACTCAACTGTGGTTGTCAACATATAGAAGTCTTTACAGAAAAGAAACACAAGATGTGGTTTCATCAAAAATGAATCTTTTCAATGGTGTACATAAAAGCACACATTTTAGATCCATGAAGTTGACAAAAGCTTCTAAGGACCTCAATGCTAATTCAAAGAAAGCCTCTATTTCAGAGAGTACATTCTTGTTCACATACAGCAACAACAGCCAGCAATAAACAGCAAACAGCATGAAGAAATTAGAGGTAAATTGCTTTTAATGCAATTGTTCTTTACAGTTTTGCTCTATTGTGAAAGTTATTTTCAAAAACATTCATATCCAGTTACGAATATGGAGATCTTAGAAGAAAAAAAAATAAATTCTAGATAAAGGAATCCACTACTGTTTCATTTAAAACATGACTTGTGAGGGGTAAGATCAAACGGCATTTGCAACTTCGGGTGAGTAGAAAATAGTTCAGCACAATATATGGGTAATTGAGCTGGAGCAGAGCCTAGAATTTTCTGAGGCAAGTAGGTAAAATAAGCAGTATCTTATCATTTGTAGCTACCTCTCTAGCATGCAGTAGGAAGACAATTTTGATGTGTGAGAAGATGCCAGGTCAAGATTCTGTTTTTTTTGTTTGTTTGTCTGTTTGAGACAGACTCTTGTCCTGTCACCAGGCACCAGGCTGGAGTACAGTGACGCGATCTGGGCTCACTGCAACCTCCGCCTCCCGGGTTCAAGCAATTCTCCTGCCTCCGCCTCCGAACAGCTGGGACTACAGGCACGCGCCACCACGCCCAGCTAATTTTTGAATTTTTTAGTAGAGAGGGGGTTTCACCATATTGGCCAGGATGGTTTCGATCTCTTGACCTCGTGATCCGCCTGCCTCGGCCTCCCAAAGTGCTGGGATTACAGGCGTGAGCCACCGTGCCTGGCCTCTCCATTTACTCACCTGCTATTTATTCCTTGAATCACTGACTTTTATTTGTCATAACTCCACTGAAACTACTCTCAAGACCATCAAGGATCATTATATTTTGCGCAATGGCCACTTTTCACTTCTCAGTACCTTGTACATGACCTCTAGGTACCACTGACACTTGTTAACCCCTTCCTTCATGAAAACAAACAACTTTTCCCTTAGTGTTCACATTCATACTTTTCTGGGTTTCTTCCTGCCTTCTTAGTTTCACGAGCTTCTGTTCTCCCGTCTGTATTTTACATGTGAATGCACCTATCCTCCACCCTTCTCTTTGCTCATTGTATATACTCCTCTATGAGAATTCACCCACTCCCATGGTTTCAATGCTGATGACTCCCAAATGCCTACTTTTAGCTCAGATCTCACTTCAGTATCCACCTGCCCATTAGATATTAATATCTAGTTGGACATAAGTTGTGGATATGTACTGCAAACTTAACATATTCAAAACTTAACTCATTATCTTTAGTGCTTATAATTTGTTCTCTTGTTTGTTTCTCAGTGTGATTTATACCAAGTTGCTTAAGTAAGAATCCTAAGAGCCATCACTGGCTCTCTTTATCTGCCTTAATGCTCATGTTTAACCACTAAAATCTGTTAATTTTATGTCTTGAATGTCTCTGGAATTCATCTATAATTTCTTCAGCCAATTACAAAAACTCTGGTCTCTTCTCACCTAGATGACCACAACAGCTCCTGAAATGGTCTGTCACCAATACAGAATCTTAACCCTTTCAATCCATTCCCATAAAGCAACCAGAATGACCTTCCTAACAAAAATCTGATAATTTATGTCTCCTATTTTAAATCCTTCAGTGCTTATCACTACCCTCAGGATAAAATCCAAAATGCTTGCCATGGTTTACAAGGCTCTGCACAAGCTATCTGGCTCCTGCTTACTGCCCTAGTCTTTTCTCTATCTACTCCGCTCGCTCCCTCTCCCTCCTTGCATCCTACTCTCCAGTCATGACCTACAGTCAGGTCTTGGGCAATTCCATATTTTCTTACCTATGGGCTTCTGCATATTTTCTGCATGAAACCTCCTTCTCTCCCTGTCTTGCTACACTTCTTAACTCCTAATAGTCTTTCAATTTCATTTTAACTCTTACTTCCTCTGAAAAGTCCTCTTGGCATAGTTCCTGGGACATAACAGGCACTCAATAAATAACTTTTCTTTCCTAATTCTCTTCCTTTAGATTAATGTCAGATTTTGCATTTTAATTTTGCTCAAATTATTTTACTTATAAAATACAAGTGAAATAAACTAACATATTTTAAAATGCTCTATTAAAAAGCTCTACCAACAGAAAATTTTGGATGATGTGCTTATGAACTTTGCTGCTACTGAAGTCCATTGTAAGTATGGCACTTGGAACACTATTCCAAATAAAAATCAACTTTAAAAAAAAAGACTTGTTTCTTAACCTTTGGAGAATAATTCTCAGGAATAGTTGCATGGCCATAGAGCTAAGCTACACACCTATTTGAACGTTAAGGAGGCATAAAATATTGAATCATAAACAATCATCAAATACCTGACAGTTTTTGAACAACAGAAATGGTCATTTCATTAATTTAACCTGATATAATGTAAATGGTATTGAATTAAAATATGTAGAAAAACAGGTAATCAGATGAAGAATTATAAAGATTATGTATATATGCACTTAACATATATATAGGTATCCCATTTATATCTTCTAACAGTCTATAGAAATATCAATTTGCTTAACAACTTTAAGGTTGTCCTATAGTACAGAAGCTAACTTTTTATGAGTAACTGAATTCCCTTTAAGAATTCAATTAAAGGTATATATTATGAGGCCAGGTGTGGTGGCTCACACCTATAATCCCACTACTTTGGGAGGCTGAGGCAGGCAGATCACCTGAGGGTGGGAGTTCAAGACTAGGTTGACCAACATGGAGAAACCCCCTGTCTTTACTAAAAATACAAAATTAGCCGGGCATGGTGGCGGATGCCTGTAATCCCAGCTACTTGGGAGGATGAGGCAGGAGAATTGCTTGAACCCGGGGGCAGAGGTTGTGGTAAGCCAAGATCACATCATTGCACTCCAGCCTGGGCAACAAGAGTAAAACTCTGTCTCCAAAAAAAAAAAAAAAAAAAAAAAAAAAAAAAAAAAAAAAAAAAAAAAAAAAAAGCTATCTATTATGTTACCAAGAAAAACAAAATGTTCATATGTTCATACAAAAAAATTCAAATTTCTGGTAATTTAGTCTCTGAGGCCAAAATCCAAATTTAAGAAGCTCTGCAATGGCAGAATTTTTAACTCCAAGCCAAAAATCAAATTATGATATTCAATAAAAACTCATTCCCTGGGACAGTACAGGATATTCATATTAGGCACTTTAAGCATCTTTTACTTAGGTCTTGATTTCAATATTAAAAGCAACCAAATGACTATTCAAAGTAAAGCCTGATGGGTCAACATGTTTTCTGATTTTAGCCTAGTTGAAACCATAGGAACAGGAGGGTGTTAGAATAACTTAGAGTCTCATTAGTTAAATTACCAGTTTAGAAGCTACTGAAAATGTTCCTAATATTTAATGTCATAATAAGTTTTAGAAAAATAAAATTATTTATCCAATCTAATGTGTTTTATTAACAAATCTTGTTGGTACATTCACAGAAATAAACCACATACAGAGCTAACAAGTTATTTTTTTGCCTGCAACTGTTGCATCTATTTTAAAACCAGTTTCAGTTTTACTGAAATCATTGGTCACAGTTCCTTAAAATTAAAGGAAAGTGATTATTTTGGGGGGTAATTAAATGGAAACATATCCATTCAAAAAAGATACAACTATATAGAACACCGACTTTGAAAATAACTTTAAAATGTTAAAAACTTGATTACTTTTGCCAGAAATTCTATCTTTAAACAGTGTATGGATAAGGAGTTAAACTTTCTTGCCTATACCATGCCTGCAGTCACCTTTGTCCATGAATGCATTGTCTAACACATAAGTCTCAGTCTGTAAGTCCATCATCTCCTAAAATTTCCAACTGCCAGCACAAACCACTGTAATGATGGCATGATGATTCCCATCCTTACCCACACATGCACTTCCATTGTTTATTGTAACACCTCATCATCCACAGCCTCTCATGGGTTATGGTAGATCAGAATGGGGAACGGGGAGGCGGTAGGAACAGTGGGATAGGTCTTAGTGTTTTTTTAAAACTACAAGCTACTGTAAAATCGATTTAGTGGGTTGTGATGAGCCTTTCCGTTTGGGGGTTTTCTTGGGATGCAGAGAGAGGTTTAAAATAGAGTAATAGAATACAATACAATAGGCTGGGCAATGGTGGCTCGCGCCTGTAATATCAGCACTTTGGGAAGCTGAGGTCAGGAGTTTGAGATCAGCCTTGTCAACATGGTGAAACCCTGTCTCTACTACAAATACAAAAATTAGCCGGGCGTGGTGGTGCACGCCTGTAGTCCCAGCTACTTGGGAGGGTGAGGCAGGAGAATTGCTTGAACCTGGGAGGTTGCAGCGAGCAGAGATTGTACCACCGCACTCTAGCCTGGACAACAGAGTGAGACTCCATCTCAAAAAAAAAACACACAATACAACAGAACAAAAAAACATCAGAGTGCTTCAGTGTAAGGGTAAGTATCTCTTCAATTATGTATGTACAGAAGCACATACGTATAGTCATGGTTTTGACATGAAAGCAACCAAAATATAGGTCTTGGTTTAAAAACAATTTTAGACTTTTGGGTTGTAAACCTACATTCCAGTCCCAGCACAATCCCATCCCAATACTGGGGGACATACTACTTATGTATGACATACTGGGGGACATACTACTTATGTCTTCCTTCTTTCAGGTTCATCTCACATCCACCTCACAATCATTCACTCTACAATTATACGTTATGAATGAAATGGTGTCTTGTAGATGCTATCTTAAATATCTAAGAAAAAGGTACTCTCCTTAGATAATGCAAAGAAATCCCCACAAGAAACTTTTAAAACTTTAAAAATTATTAAATTATTTAAAATTTTAAATTATTGAAACCTTATTAAAAGCTTTAAAAAATTCATATTTACCTATTCATGTCCAAAAAACTTATTGCAGTTCTACCCAGCACTTCTCTTCCAGGAACAGTCCATTTGGAGTATATTTTGAACTTGTTCTCTAACATTTTATGCTTCTCCAGCTCTCAGATCCCATGTTTCTGGACTGACAACTAGTTACCTTCAGGAACTTCATAAATTATACTGGAGAAAAAAATTTTTCCCTACATATTTAATGTTTTTCAATTGTTTTCCTGGGTTTTTCTGTCTTCAGTGACTTGCCAATGCTATGAGATTTCCCTTGAAAACATTTAACTTTTCACTTCACCTGTGCCTCAATTCTCTGTTCTTTTATTCTTAGAAATGAATATTTTATCTTAAAAGATTCCTACAGCATTGACCCAATTTACAATACTTCTCTCTGGCATCTCCAGAACAATCAATTGGCTGAAGCCTACCTTTCAAACTTACTACCCACAAAATTCAGTGAAAGGCACCATGCCCACTAGAATATACTTTCAAAGTTACAAATAAATGTGGCTTAGACTTTGGCCAAATAAAACAATCAGTCGTGAAGGCTTTAAAGAGCTTGCATTTCAGAATGAAAACTTCAGAAGTCCATCTTTCTTATGATAGCTTTGGAAAATGATCTCTTTGAATATAATGTTCACTTGAAAGACAAAATAATCTTTTTCTGCCCAGTTACTTACTTTCAGAGTTGAACTGTACTTTTTAACATTTATAATTTGCTTTAAAACAGGTTAAAATTCAAAACAATTGTGTTATATAGAAAAATGTTACAGTGGCTGTGGTGTCTAAAAGAAGTCCATGTCAAAGTACCTTTTAAGTAACACGCTTAATAAGCTGATGGCGACTCTTATCTCCTAGTTGCTCAGTTCAAAATCTGTGCAATCATTTTAACTCTTTCTCACACTTACATTTAATATATCATGAAATCTTACTGGTTCTCTTTCAAAATATACCCAGCTTCCAACCAGCTTCATCTCTACTCCATCTCCATCTCTTTCTCTACTGCTGTCCGCTGGTTCAGTCTATCGACATCTCTGAAGAGGATTACTCCAAAATCTCTTGTCTGATGTCCCTACTTCTTTTACCTTCCTATGGTTGTTTTCAACAAAATAGCCATTGTGATCCTCTAAAAACCTCAGACAGATCATATCACTGCTCCACTAAAAACCCTGCAAGAGCTCCTGTTTCACTCAACGTAAAGCCTAAATGCTTACAATAGCCTACATTTTCTGGCTCTTTGTGAGCATTCCTACTACTCCCATTTCATTCACTTCACTCCAGCTGCACTGGCCTTCTTCCTGTTCCTCAAACCCACCCAGGCATGAGCCCATCTCTAGGTCTCTGAAGTGGCTATTACCTTTGCCTAGAAAGCTTTTCCCCGGGACATCTCCATGACTAATCTCTTATCTCCTTCATGGACTCAGTGGGGTCCACATTGCCTATCTTAATAATAATCATAACCTGGGGGGTGGGGAGTTGGGGAGACATAGCATGGGGAGAAAAGCCAGATATAGGTGATGGGGAGGAGGGCAGCAAATCACACTGCCGTGTGTGTACCTATGCAACAATCTTGCAGGTTCTTCACATGTACCCCAAAACCTAAAATGCAATAAAAAAATAATAATCATCATAACCTTTGCTCCCCCACCAATCCAATCTTCATCTTCCCCTACTTTTTCTTTTTTCCCTAGCTATTTATCGCCTTCTAACATATTAAATGAAGAATTTATTATGTTGCTTATTGTCTGTTTCCTTCCGCAAGAATGTAAAGTCCCTAAGACCAGGATCTCTGTTTGTTTAGGAAAACAATTTATATTTATATTATGGTTAGGTAAAAAGATCCCCTGGTACATTCCCGAGGTTTAAGAATTAACATCAGTAAACTGGTTCCAAACATTTTAAGAGTGCTCTCTCACCTTAATGCTACAATTCTCTGGAAAGAGTTTTCAATTTCAAATTGATTTATAAAATTTGTTTAGTTTTATCAGACATGTGACATGGACCAATGTATCCACAGATATTTGGCATATGTGGGATGGGAATGGGCAGATCAAGACTCAAACTTTCCAAGTCCCTTAGAGAAATGAAAGCACTGCCTAAGCAAGCTTTTCTTGCTTTGTCCTAAATAATCTTAAAACAGATGGCAAAAGCTAAATACTAAGTCTGCTTCCATGGAAACCACTATCACAGCAGCCCACTCTAGAGCCCCACCTATGAGATAAATGTTTGTCTTCCTATTGTTATAATCTGAGCCTGCCAACTTTCCATCTAAGTTCCACAAGAAGGTACAGCTACTTTATACATATCAGCCTGACAAAAATGTCTGGGAGAAACCAGTTCATACACAATCTAACCTTAAACATAATCAAACCCTGCAACATATAAAAAAACATTTTACATAATTTGTCATATTAATTTTTTTTTTGAGACAGTCTCACTCTGTTGCCTAGGCTGGCATACAATGGCACGGTCTCAGCTCTGCAACCTCTATCTCCCAGGTTCAAGTGATTCCCCTCCCTCAGCTTCTGGAGTAGCTGGGATTACAGGCACGTGCCACCATGCCCGGCTAATTTTTTGTATTTTCAGTAGAGACGGGGTTTTACCACGTTGGTCAGGCTAGTATTGAACTTCTGACCTCGTGATCTGCCCGCCTTGGCCAATTTGCCAGGATTACAGGATTACAGGCATGAGCCACCGCACCCGACCAATTTGTCATATTATTCTGCATTTATATTTTACCTTTATTATATAAAAACTCATGTGTCTTACTTTAATATTGCAAGCCTGCTCCATCAGTCTTCTTGCATTTTCCTCTGCCCTGTATCTCTTTGGAAGCTGAACTCTAAAGAACTTTAAAGCGCCTTCAAAATCAGCCTGCAGAAGGTCTTCCTTTGAGGTCTGCAAAATAATTATGAAGAATCATCATTACATCTTAGCCTGCTTTCAGGACAAATACATTACAAAAAAACTTTATATTTTCCTGAATATACTTTTATAGCTAAGATCTAAGTTAGTTTCCAACATTTTAAGAAGATATTTCTAACATTTCAATATCTAGACAATATTGCTATAAGCTGAAATAAATCACCATAAATCATAGCAGCAATCTAAGAGTTAATTAACAAACACAATATTGCTATAAGCTGAAATAAATCACCATAAATCATAGAAGCAATCTAAGAGTTAATTAACAAACTAACATACTGAATTTATATTACCTGAAAATTAGAAAGGTGGTTTTTGGCAAAGCTTGCCAAGCTATAGCTCTGAGAAAATAATAAGGCCAGAAAAGGAAAAGAAATTGAACTCTAGGATTCATCTGTGACTTCAGCTCAATGAACCTTTTAAGGATATTACTGCAAAGCTGGCTGAAGACACAGAAAATGCAATCAAAATACATCAGAGTTACACAATAAACACCTAATGGGAAGATGGCTTTTCAACTAATGACAGCAGCAGTTCAAGTGAAAAGAATAGGAAATTGATCCCATACCTTGAAGAACGCTATGAAAAAGTAAATGAAACAAACCACCTAACTACTAACTTCTTATGAAAACTATTGTTTACCATATTTAGTTCTTCAAAAAATAAAAAACCACTTAGAAATAAATATATCTGTGCACAGAAGAAAAGACTAAAGAGAAAATAAAATGTTTATCTGTATAGTGAAATCATGGGTTACTATTTATTTTTTACTTTTTTTGAGACAGGGTCTCCCTCTGTTGCCCAGGCTGGAGTACACAGTGCAATGATGGCTTCCTGCAACGTCAACTTCCCAGGCTCAAGTGATCCTCCCACCTCAGCCTCCTGAGTAGATGGGACTATAGGCACATCTCACCATGCCCAGCTACTTGCATATATATATATTTTTTTTTATAGAGATAGGGGTCTCACTCTGTTGCCCAAGCTGATAACTCCTGGGCTCAGGCCATCTTCCCACCTCAGCCTCCCAAAATGCTGGGATTACAGGTGTGGTACAGGTTATTTTTTTCATTATATTTGGTTTTACTTTCTGTATAATGCTTTTGGAATAAGAAAGACAATAAATATTTTAATAAACAGCTATAAAGAACTTTGGCAAACACTGTGATATATATTACAGATTTAGGTAGATGAGTACACAGAGGTAAGCCAAAAAGAAATTAGATGTTTTACAGTTAGTACTTAATAGTCAAAACCTTCAACAATTAAAAAAAAAAGGCACCCAGAAATCACATAACTATATGCTATGTCAAAATATTACTTTATTTAAACTTAAATTTAAATGTAAAGCTGATTAACTCTAAAGACTGCATTGAAAAAGTATGCAGGAAGCCAGAGAAATTCCTGCTTGTAACAGGGTCTTTTTTGTCATCACCACCCTGGTGCAAGTCATTATCATGACTTGCAAGATATGTAGTCCAATCCTAGCAACTTCCTGTAATCTAGATTTTAGCTCAAATGTAAGATCGGAGTGATACCTTCTCTGAGCACATAAAATTCTTCCTCCCAGCCCATTCCCCACCAATTCACTTTCCAGGTTTAAATCTGTTCTCCTTCTTCCCCTCTTTGTATGTCTTTTTCGCTGCTATATCCACAGCAACAAGAACAATGCCCCAGAATATCAGAGGTATTCAATTAAAATTTTTTTTTTTTTGAGATGGAGTCTTGCTCTATCACCAGGCTGGAGTGTAGTGGCACAATCTTGGCTCACCGCAACCTCCGCCTCCTGGGTTTAAGCGATTCTTCCACCTCAGCCTCCCGAGTAGCTGGGACCACAGGCGTGTGCCACCATGCCTATTTTTTTTGTATTTTTAGTACCCAGCTAATTTTTTTGTATTTTTAGTACCAGGATGGTCCAATCTCTTGACCTCATGATCCGCCCACCTCAGCCTCCCAAAGTGCTGGGATGACAGGCGTGAGCCACCATGCCCGGCCTTCAATTAAAATTTTTAACAAAATAAATGAATGAAATCTACTTTCATCTCTCTTTTGCTACCCTTCTCCCCTGCCCTTTAAACAGAAATGTGAAAGAAAAAAACATATTCATATTAGGCAGCTTTATATGGGTCCAGGATTAGTAATCAAAAAATAGAGCTAGGCTAACAGTGGTAATAAAGAACAAAAAACTCCAGTACATCTTAGATTTCTCTTTCCTCATAAATATATAGATGTAATGGCAATAGGTGGTAGACAGAATGCTTAGCATGCTCTCAACTCACCTTAACTTAGTTGGAAAAGGCAGTTACTGGAAACAACTTCAGTCTGAAAGAGAGCCTAACTAAAATATCAGTTGCTGAATTATGGGGGAAAGCATCCAGCTACCAATTCTATCAAACATACCACACATCTCTAGACTTCCTTTTTCGCATATAATACCTGTTCTGATGATTAGCTCTGTGGTAATGGTTTGGACAATTACAGACAAACTGTTTCCAAGGTTTGTAGAGAAACAGGATTAACTCTTTCTTTACTACTGAAAGTCCTCTGAAGGCACCTCTTCTATTTTCAGTACAATTAACTTCTATTTACCTGGAAACAGAGGCCCCAAAATGGTGATGGGCAATCTCTTCCCTGCAGGCAGTAGCACAGTTATCTAACTCTCTAATATTGCCAAGACCTAATTTCAAATCCAGCCTTTTAGCATATACAAAAGCAAATAGATTGGGATCAAGAATGAGGAATCCTACATTCTTACATACTGGATCTCCGGTCAGGTACGGATGGCCATGCAGGCAGAGATGCTGCTTGGGAGGGGTAGATAGTCTCAGGGAGGGTACAGCAATAGGGTTCCCATCAGGGTGGGGCTGAAGACCAAGTCAGGTTGAATCTCTGGAAACCAGAAGCCAGAGTTCCCTGTGACTGTTCTTTCTTAGACAGTGTTGGTATTGATATTGCTGCAAATCACAGGGCTTTCCTAGCTGAGTTAAGCTCAAGAAGAGAGGAGATCTGGCAACTATGGGGTAGGGAGGCTCAAGTATACTAAGGTTTGAAAACTGCATCTCACTCAATTCTTTAACCTTGGCCTCTGAAGTACTTGACACATTAAAGGTACTCAAGATTGCAAAGGACGAAATAAATTCATTTTAATTTCAACTTTGGCAAACTCGTAGTGCTACATAAGTTTTCCTATTTTAAAAATGGGAATATCTTCGGTCACAAGTATTTGAGAATGAGGCCAGGCATGGTGGCTCACACCTGTAATCCCAGCACTTTGTGAGGCTGAGGCGGGTGGATCACTTGGGGTCAGGGGTTCAGGACCAGCCCAACCAACATGGTGAAACTCCATTTCTACTAAAAATATTTTTAAAAATTAGTCGTGCATGGTGGCACATGCCTGCAATTCCAGCTACTTGGGAGGCTAAGGCAGGAGAATCACTTGAACCCAAGATGTGGAGGTTGCAGTGAGCCAAGATCACATCACTACATTTCAGCCGGGCTAACAAGAGTGAAACTGTCTCAAAACAAAACAAAAACAAAAACAAGTATCTGAGAATGAAATAATTTAAGGCATATGAAAGCATGTTTTGAACTCCAAAAGAAATATAAGGGGTGATAGTATATCTCTGTGTTGTTCAAATATGCTCAGAAATAGGTATCTTAGTGGCTAAAAGCAGTACCTTGTTCTGACTTTTTTTTTTTTTTCCGAGACAGGGCCTCAATTTGTTGACCAGGGCTGAAGTGCGATGGTGAAATCATAGCTCACTGCAGCCTTGAACTCCTGGGCTCAAGAGACCCTCCCACCTTAGACTCCTGAGTAGCTGGGACTACATGCGTGTGCCACCATGCCAGCCATGTTTTACGATTTTTTTTTTTTTTGGTAGAGATGGGGGTCTCACTATGTTGTATAGCTGGTCTCAATCTCTTGGGCTTAAGCAGTCCTCTCACCCAGGTCTCCCAAAGTGTTGGAATTACAGATGTGAACCACTGTGCCTGGACTCACTGACATTTTTAATTCCATAAAATGGGCAGTCTAAATTGGAAGAACTTATATTCTTATGGGCTGCAATATAGCTAGTTTCATGGTGAAGGAAAACAAAAATGCCAGTAAGCAAAAAACACATAAACAAAAATCTTGCTTGCCAGTATTCTAAAAGACAACCTGTAGTTAGTCCTACTTTGATTCTGATGGGTTTTTCCTCCAACTTTCTATCTTCAAGAGATTTCCATAAAGTATCACCTCAAATGCCTTTGTAATGCCATAAGCAGATTATAAGTTTACAGAGATAACTCTCCATTTTCTGACAACTGTATCTAAGAGGTTTTTCCCTCTACAATCAAGGTAGAGACACGTCTTGTTCTGCAAAGATTTGGATGTTTCACTAATAACTTATCAAAAGTTTTTTTTGTTGTTGTTTGTTTTTTTAAGAATTTTTTTTGGTATGGGCAAGGTGGGTTCACGCCTGTAATCCCAGCTCTTTGGGAGGCCAAGGCGGGTAGATCACTTGAGGCCAGGAGTTCGAGACCAGCCTGGCCAACATGGTAAAACCTGTGTCTACTAAAAATACAAAAAATTAGCCGGGTGTAGTGGCACATGCCTATAGTCCTAGCTACTCAGGAGGCTGAGGCAGGAGAATTTCTTGAATCCAGGAGGCGAAGGTTGCCATAAGCCGGATCATGTCACTGCAATCTAGCCTGGCCCACAGAGCAAGACTCCATCTCAAAAAAAAAAAAGAATCCTTTTTTGATCATAATTCATAAATTCGTACATGTATATGTGTATGTGTATGTCTACATAGTGGGGTCATAAATTTTTTCTTGATTATATATTCATGGCCCAAAGAAAACTTTTTTAAAAGCCTCTTATAAGGTCTGACTACTGAGATAAATGTAATTAATATTTTATTATATTACTTATAGTTCTTTCCCCATCATTACATACATATTTTACACATATTTAACAAAATTTCAATCATCCTGTACATATTATTTTGTTAAATATATATGCTTTACCAGCCGGGCACCGTGGCTGACGCCTATAATCCCAGTACTTTGGGAGGCCGAGGCAGGTGGATCATTTTGAGGTCAGGAGTTCCACACCAGCCTGGTCAACATGGTGAAACCCTGTATCTACTAAAAATGCAAAAATTAGCCAAGCGTAGTGGTGGGTGCCTATAATCCCAGCTACTCTGGAGGCTGAGGCCGGAGGATTGCTTGAACCCAGGAGGCAGAGGTTACAGTGAGTGGATATTGCATCACTGCACTCCAGCCTGGGCGATAGAGATCCTGTCTCAAAATAAATAAATAAGCTTTACGAATGCCAAGCATTAATGTAATGTTATTAGTCCAAAATATAAGTAGTGGTGCTGTTTATGAAAATAAAACATGGCTCCAACCAGGGCTCCAGGATCAGTTCTCACCATCCTAGTACTACTACTACTAGTTATTGTTATTATTGTTGTTACTTTTTTAGAGACAGGGTCTTGCTCTGTCACCCAGGCTGGAGTGCGGTAGCACAATCATAGCTCACTAGAGCCTCAAACCCCTGGGTTTAAGCAATCCTCTTGCCTTAGCCTTACTAGTAGCTTGGACTACAGGCATGCACCACCACCCCTGGCAAATTTGTTTTAGAGATGGGGTCTTGCTATGTTGCCCAGACTGGTTTTTAACTCCTGGCCTCAAGCCATTCTCTGCCTCAGCCTCCCTAGTAGCTAAGATTACAGGAGTGAGCTACCACACCTGCATCCTCACTAATTATTAATGAGCTGGCTATGTAGATAATTAGAGCTTATAATTAAGTTTATAATTGTATGAGTTCTAAACCCTTACCCTGACAATGAAGAGGCTTAACACATGATCTTGTGATGATAAGACCCGTGCTTTAAAAATGTCCTCCTAAAAGGCAGACTAACACTCTGAAAACCAAACCAAGTATCCAAAATAGGTTGTACTGGCTTCTGGTTTATAATTATACATCTGTGCTCACTGTACAAAATCCCAAAGGGCTAGAAACACTGATTTAAACTGGAAAGGCTGTGTTCTTCAACTGGGAAATTCTTAGAGCTTTTCTATATTGCTTTCAGGACAATAGTGAAGGAAGAGTAAAATAATGAAAATGCAACTCCTTTCCCAACATTAGTTAAGTAATGTTAGCCAGAAGATAGCACGGATAGGATTTAGACAATTTGAATAAGCAAAGGCATATTTTCTTCTCTTGGAAAATAAAGAAAATAATTCTACCAGCTTTTAAACAAGAACTAAGCAGCCAGGCGCGGTGGCTCAAACTTATAATCCCAGCACGTTGAGAAGGCAAGGCGGGTAGATCACTTGAGGTCAGGAATTCAAGACTAGTCTGACCAACATGGTGAAATCCTGTTTCTACTAGAATACAAGAATTAGCTGGGTGTGGTGGTACACGTCTGTAGTCCCAGCTACTTGGGAGGCTGAGGCAGGAGAACTGCATGAATCCAGAAGGTGGAGGCTGCAGTAAGCTGAGATCACACCGCTGCACTCCAGCCTGGGCAACAGAGTGAGACTTTGTCTCCCCTCAATAAAATAAATAAATAAAATAAGAACCAATAAAGGATAACTTTTTGAAGTTAGTGACTCTCCTAAACAACCATCTTTTGCTCACTGAGCTTTCTGACAAATCCTTTCAAATAATAATATGAACCACATTTACCAATTACATTTTAAAAGTGACATTACTTCTTTATTTGAATAGAATTATATAAAAAGATAAAAGTAAAGTCATTTAAACAAGTCCTACTTCTTTTTCCTTTCAAGTAGGTAGGAATAAATATCCAGAGGGAAAGGTAAGTAGAATGTTAACATAAGTATCCTTTGCACTTACCCCAGTAATATGAATTAAGCAAATTGCCTGGCACATAATAGATACCGACACAAATTTGTTACATGAATTTATTAAGGCTCCACTTCAAACATATCCAGTATTCAAAAGTCAAGATGTATACAATGGAAATTATGGAGTAGATTTAGGACTTATTTTCATGTAAAAATTGATTTTTAGATTTTTTGGTGGTATCAGAAGTATACATAGAAACTTCTGCATTTGGGTTTTTTAATTCTGTTATAAATTGTAATCTTTCTTTAATGAGCAATCCTTGCAGCTGTTAACAACAGAGGTAAAAAAGGGAAGATATATTCACCCCTGCTCTTTTATCTTTCCTTAAAATCAATGTTTTAAGAAAGTCTACAAATTTAAAAACAAGATTAGGGTGCAATTTATCAGTATAAGAAATTTGATCAAAATGAAACCTTAAAATGGTTACTAAAAGGGACAGCTAAATCATTTGCCTATGTATAATCAACTCTCCTTTGATTCACTGTGGAAAATGAGTAGCTGTATTCAAACTCTAGCTAACATTAATTTTAATATATAATGATCTGATAACTTCTTATGTCATATAGCAGCAAAAATTAAAACTCCAGAGGGAGGCTGGGCATAGTAGCTCAAACCTATAATCCCAGCACTTTGGAAGGCCAAGCTGGAGAGATCGCTTGAGCTCAGGAGTTTGAGACCAGCCTTGGCAACATGGTGAAACCTCATCTGTACAAAAAAATACAAAAATTAGCCAGGCATGGTGGTGGGCACCTGTAGTCCCAGCTACTCAGGAGGCTGAGGTGGGAGGATTGCTTGAACCTGGGAGGCAGAGGTTGCAATGAGCCAAAATCACACCACTGCACTCCAGTCTGGGTGTCTGAGACCCTATTTTAAAAAAAAAATGTATATATATAGAGAGGGGGGCGCGGGGGTGGGAAACGGGAGATTTTGAACATGAGCAAAGTCAGTTTCTCCTCCTTCTCCAAATATCACACATTTACAGAGTATGGACTCTGGCCACACTGCTGATACCATTTTGAATGTGTTTTTTCCCACTGAAAAATTCAGTGCAAGAGTATCACATTTTAAGGTGGCTTTTTTTTGTTGTTTTTTTTTTTTGAGACAGAATCTCGTTCTGTCACCCAGGCTGGAGTGCAGTGGTATGATCTTGGCTTACTGTAACTTCTGCCTCCTGGGTTCAAGTGATTCTCCTGACTCAGCCTCCCAGAGTAGCTGGGGCTACAGGCACCTGCTACCACACATGGCTAATTTTTAGTAGAGATGGGTTTTTGCCATGTTGGCCAGTCTGGTCTCGAACTCCTGACCTCAGGTGATCCACCTGCCTCAGCCCCCCAGTGTGCTGGAATCCCAATCAGCAGTGGCTCATGCCTGCCCTGAATTTTTTTTTTTTTTTAAAAGAGGCAGGGTGGGTGGAAATAATTCCACCATTTGAGTATTAGCTCCAGCAGATGCTTCTATTCCAAACTTCTCACTATTCTTGGATGATAAATATTTCTTTAAGGGCCTCTAATAAGCAGCAGATTCTAGGTTTGATTCTTTTAGGGAACTATTTGAAAAATAAATTCTAAACGTGATTT
This sequence comes from Plecturocebus donacophilus, assembly GCA_004027715.1. Classification (NCBI taxonomy): domain Eukaryota; kingdom Metazoa; phylum Chordata; class Mammalia; order Primates; family Pitheciidae; genus Plecturocebus; species Plecturocebus donacophilus. The sequence continues at coordinate 18,802 of PVKP010009476.1, forward strand.
TCTTTCTTATCTTCACTGTTTTTACCCTGAATGGCTTGTTTTTACATTAGTTATGGTATCTAACAGAATTTTTATTCAGCTAAAAATTTCTGGAGATCTGAGAATCATTTGGAAGCACAGGCTTAGGGAAGGGAAATACCACTTAGCTGATGTCTAGAATATCTGCATTTCCTGTTTCAGTATTTTAATTTCACAAAAGAAAAACATGTCTGGTGAATCTACCCGTAGAATTTAGACCTTGTGGTAATATCTAAAATGACATGCTTGTACCTGAATTATTAAAGGGGAATTGTCCTTTACTGAGTGTACCTTTGAAGGGTAGTAAGCAAAAATTCCAAATGTGCATCCTCTATTCAATCAGTAACCTTCTTCCAACTGAAGGTTATAGAAGCCTAGAGTTCTAGTAGTTTGATGATGCCTCTGTGAATCAGGGATCAATAAATAACAAGGCTCAGAGCCCAAATCCGCAACACTGTCTTGGTAAATCTTCATTTATTTGTTTAAAAAATGACTTGTTTTATAATAAAAATATTGCGGGGATCTTAAAAGTAAAATAAAGTACTTGTATGTGTCTAACCCACAAGCATTTGTGTTTAAAACATGACTAAAAAGATAAAGAAACATTTTAAACTTTGGAACTTCCTCTTGACTAGAAATGAAAAGATTGCCATACTGCATGTGGCAGGATTCCTCTTAGGACGGCCCTGTGCAGATCAGTCATTGATCCCACATCATTAGCCAGTTCAATAACACAGGGCTGAACAACTTCCCCCAGTACACATGCTAAACTTGGAGAAGTAACTCAATGAATAGCAGATCCCAACTCACAGCCACATTGTTAATTAAAGAACTTATAATTTCCCAAAATGTAGAGTACCCTGGTATTACTAATAATTTTTCAAGTTCAACTGTGTAAAACAAAGCCAGAGATTTCCAAATGGCCCCACAGATAAATCAGCATATGCTTTTCACACATAATACAAGTGTCATTATTACTTAGGCTATAATTGTTAGAGCCTAAGTGAGGTCACAAGACCACCTGAGAGATGCCTAATTTGGCAACCAAACAGACTTGCTACAACTGCAACACACGGATATACATGAGCTCCAAAGATCTCAAGCCTGAGAACCCAACTCCCTGTGGATTTTATTGCTAATTAATTTTTTCAGACTAGAGGCAGTTTAAATTCATCCCTAATGCAGAGTTGAATATGCAAAATATTCTTAATTACGTCTTCCTTAATTATGTTTTCCTTCAAAACACTGAAAATGTAAATGCCAAAGAGAGGTGACACCAAATTACTGGAAAGTTACCAGTGGAAGCCTTTGAGTCACAAAGTTGAGTAGTCCTCAGGACGCAGAAATATATTGGACCAAGCCTGATTCTTCAGAGATGTAAATAATTTTTTAAAATATAGTTTAGTATTTATCAAAACTCCTGAAATAAAATGCTTCTCATCTCACTTAAAAAAGACAAAGAAAAAACCTCCTTTCTAATAGAATCATAAATCCTTAGTTTTTTCCTTTATTAAGAAAAAGATGGTGTTCAGGGAAACAATGACTTCAGCTGGACATTAAAAAACAAGTTTTCAGCTCTTTTTATTTCTTCTTTAAATGACAGAGGAACTATATTTCTCAAAAATAATCCCCCTATATAGTCACTGCATCAAACTTTGTTTTGCAATGGCAAATAGACTTTCCTTAGGATGGGAAATTTCTTATGTACATGGCTACCTAACATGTCTGTTATGATTGCACAGAAGAGATTATATTTGCATGTAAATACATACATGAAGACTGATTTAGTAATTGTAAAGATAAGTATAAATAGAGATGAACTATAGTGAAGGGAGCTCTGTGAGAGAAAAGAGTTAAATTCAGTCACATAAATACTGTACTGAAAAGACTTGAATAGAGAGAACCATAATGAGGAAACAGTCTAAAATGGTATTAAACTCCATTCTATAAAATAGTCAAGGCTAAACTATTCTTATTCCATTACCACATAATGGTATAGGACTACTGTAAACCAATTACCTTACAGAATAGTTGCTAGGTATAGTTCTCAAGCCTGCAACAGCGATTGTGGGTATTTAATTTTAACCCTTGGTAGGAAATGAGGAAGGGTGATTTCTTTCTTATTCAGGAAGTCAAATAACAAGCAAGTCAGACTTCCCAGATTTACAGCACAGAAGCCAGCAGCTTTAAGCTGTTTCATAGATACACAGTTCAATCATTGTAGAAGAGAAACCTATAATTTCCTACCAAAGTATTTTTACGTGGTAAAATTCTCTATCAAAAAACAAAACAAAACAGCAATCAAATTGGCAATCAAATGGGGAGGTTAGAGAGCGAACCACACGCAGTCTAGGTAAGTTGCTATGTCTTGTAAAATTTAACCCTTTGGAGATATAAATAACAGAATGCCTCCATCAAACACTTGGGTATTCTGCTTCACTGCTGAGCTTAGCCAGTCAGAAAACCATTTTTTTTTTGCTGCCACAGAGATAATGCCACTAACGTGACCCTGGGCTCGGAGAAAAGAGCCATGATCTCCTCTAACCAATTAAGGAGTGGCGTGGACTAGGCTCCAAATGAGCTGCACAGCAGTGGCCACTCAGCACTTCCTTCTCGGCAGAATGGGGAGAAGGAGAAGAAAACCAGAGACACAAGGAATTTTCACAGAGGACAGCAGATTCCCTGCAAATGAAGTTCAATGAAAAACAATCTCACCGCCAGAAGCCGAGGCACAAACAGACGATGCCCCATCCCCAGAAGTTCCAGCACTCGACACGCATACTCATTCACCAGCTTGCTCCTCTCGTCGTGCATGTCCTGGGACTTTTTGACAGGAGGTGTGAGCTGAGCAGCTGGGGCTGGGCAGGGCACCCCTTCTTCCATGAGCACTAAGTAGGTATCCAGAATGAGAAAGATGGATCTCTTATCCACAATTTTAAGAACTGCGGTGGGAGGGGAGCCAGGTTTAGGTCTCCCTGGGAGGACGTACAAGCCAGTCTGTGGTGGGAATTGTCAGCTAATGTCTCCACAAGAAAAACATTTTGGCTAAATTATCCACTGCGAGAACCCCAAAGTAGGCTGGAAAATGAAAATGAAATCAAGTGCTGATCTAAATAAAAAACGGCAGAAGCAATCGAATGCGAGAAAATGGCCCAGAGTGATGCAGGAGAGTTCAGATACATGTGTAAAAATGGACAAGCTGCTTAGCAGGGTCTAGCATGTGAGAATGTGTGAGTGTGTGTATGTGTGTGCAAGAAAGGGTGTGTGTGTGTGTGTGTGTGTGTGTGTGTAGACAGCAGCAGCAGAAGCCAGGCAGTTGTGAAGCTGCAAGGAGAAAAGGATGAGCTCATTGCAATCCTCGATTCGTGACAAGCAGCGCTGCTGCTGCTGCGTCTCGCTGTGAATCAGTAATGAAGGGGAGGGAAGAGGAGGAGGTAGGTGAATGAGCATGCAGAGTGTGTCTCAGGGGAGAATGCTGTAATAAGAAGCCAATGGCGAGCCATTGGACAGATGCGCTTCCCCCTCCCAGTCTACCTTCAATCAGTGTTAGTCTGACAGCTTATGCTGTTGAATACTAACGCCACAGAGAGATGAACTCGCTTTTCCTAACATGTGATGCTCACAGAAAAAAAATCAGACAGCCAGTTATCTGAAAGGCTGACCTTTATTCACTCTTGCTTTCTAACAACAAGAGCAGATCTTATACTTGTATTTAAAATGGGATGTTCCCATCCTTATTAGATGACTGAAACTGCTATGGAAGAGAAGTATTAGGGTAAAATGACAGAGTATGAACAGAAGGGTCAAAGACCAAGCATTCAAGGAATGACACACCCTCAAGTTGAAGTGTTCATGCAATAATAATGACTTTTTTGCAGTGCAAATACAAGAAGTATTTCAGGATGCTGGGAGGCTGGCCACAATTAAAAGGAAGATTTTTATAAACATGCAATATGATTAAGTCATAAAACCTACAACATAATATTAAGAGTACACATTTAAAGAGCTACTAAAGTTGAGATTCTCAAAGCAAAAATAACTTTTGTATGCCACAGACCTTGATAAACACTCAGCTAATAGTTGAAAACATTGTTTTGATAATCTCTGGTCAAATTAATCCTTCCCCAGTCATAATATAAAAATTACCCATAGTTCAAACTTTTACAATCTTAATGCTAATGTGTTATATTACTTGATATGAATAATCAGTTGTAGCCAAATGAAGGCAAAATGACAAGATCACCGTAGGACAGTCTCTCAACTCTATCCTAACAATGAACTAATCCATACTCAGCATCTTGATTCTGTAGTTCTGCAGCTGGTCTGTTAGTACAAGGCCAGTTTCTCCGTACAAATTATAGTGTGGTACAAACAGAAACAGGGCTAAGAGAGCCAGAGCACGTATTTTGTGAGTCTTAGTTTTCTACTCTGACAAGAGTTACATATCTACAAATAACCAAATAGAAACATATTTATTGATGTATGTTTGTAGGAATAGTTAAATGAATAGATTAATTAGCAAATGAATTAAAAAAAAAAAAGAAAATGAGCTTAAATAGGAAGGGAAATTCTGCCTCCTTTAACAATATATTATTTATTTCATTTTCCAAAATCTCAGAAAAACAAACCTTTAAAAAATTTAACATTTAAAATATTACTTAACAAGTTATTTTAAATGAAATATTTTTATGTTGCTGTCGAGCCTTTTATTTCTTCTAAAAATGATTTTTTAATAAACTATATAAAGTAGAGCTAGGCACAGTAGCATGTGCTTGTAATCCCAGCTACTCAGGTGCCTGAGGTGGGAGGATCCTTTGAGCTCAGGAGTTCCAGGCTGTAGTGTGCTACATTCCTGCCTGTGACAGCCACTAAACTCCAGCCTGGGCAACATAGTGGAACCCCATCTCTAAAAACAAAAATAAAAAACTACACAAAGTAAAGATTTTAATGAAAAATGATAATGAGCATAGAATATTACATATATACAAATAAATTTCAGGTCCCTGAAGTTTTGGAGTAAATGGTTGAGGTGCTGCCTAGAATGGGGGTAGGTTCAGCTGGAAGAGAGAGACCATAAGAGGGAAGAGGTTCTGGGCCTTTCATATTCTATCCCTAAACACACACCACACACACACACATCCATACACACACACCCACACCACACCCCCACAAACACACCACGCGTCCACACACACAGAGCCCCTCACACCCCCCCACACATTCCCTATACCTCTCTACACACCCACACCCCCACTACACACCACACACACACTCCACATACACACACACCCAAACATCACACACACCACACACATACCCACAGACACACCACACACACACCCAACACAGTACACATCAGACACACATACACACCGTCCACACACACACACACACACACACCCTCCACACACACACCCCTCAGCTCCATTTTTACCTTGTGTACATACTAGTATTCAGCATTAAATTTTGTTTGATAGGACTGTGCTACTGCTATGTACAGCACTGCCATAGACATTTCACATTTAAGAACAAGAAAACATTCTGAATTGCTCTTAAATGTGAATGAGGAATTCAGTGACTTCTTAGCTTATGGAATTCTTTTCTTGTTGACTTTTTAAAGTGTAGGGAAGATGTTTCCACTCAACTAACTTGGTCTCAAAAAATACTAGCAGAAACATTTTTTCTTATATAAACCAGAAACAGAATTTGCCCAAAAAGATTCCAGTAAAAATAAGTAAAAACTAATCAAATGATTTTGGAACTGTATGGTTTGGCTCTGATGCTCACAAAAAGAAACTAAGACTATACATACTATATATTAAATGTAATAATTAAAATGAAATCTTAATTAGCAAACCAAGTTCCACTGAAAACATTCAGGTACATTTAACAAAACGCTGTGCACAAGGCACTGCGAGTGGTCATGTATTTCAGTTTCCCCATCAAAAATCCCTCATGCTTCCTTGATCCTTCCGTCAAAAATTCTTGCATTCAAAATTTCCATCATTTCTGCCCTGGTCCTATTTTCAGGTTATTCTTTCAAAATAGGATGTTCATCAATATCAAGTAAAATGATTCTTCTAGAACACTACTTGGTGAAATGAAAAAAGATTCCAGGGATTTTTGAAGCCCTAAAAGAGTCACTCATTTCAATGAGCTTTTACTCCTCTTCCTCCTGAAATTCCAAATAATTTTGTTGTTGTTGCTGAGATTCAGTAATAAATCACAGAACCATCACTAGAACACTCTTCTTTTGAAATGGGGTCTTGCTATGTTGCCCAGACTGATCTTGAACTCCTGAGCTCAAGGGATCTCCTACCTCAGTGTACCGAGTACCTGGGATTATAGGCATGTACCCAACAGAACACTTTACAGAAAAAAATTTTTGAGTTATAAAGTAGTCCATAAAATGGAATAATAGAAAAGAAACTCCTCTGATTTAACCAGTTAATAATACATGATTTCTCTCATTTCTTTTAGATTAATCCCCTATAGAGGAGAAAAACTTATTCCTTCTATCCTGCTAGGTTCTCTAACGGGCCCTGCAAATAAGTCTGAGAAAACAGAGGTTAGCAAGAGAAATATAAACAGAACTTTATTAACACATGCAGTATGCATACACATGGGAGAAACTCAGCAATGACTAACTCAAAGGAGTGATTAGAACTTGGGGCCGAGGCCAAGCGCAGTAGCTCACACCTATAATCCCAGCACTTTGGAAAGCCAAGGCAGGCCGATGGCTTGAGCCCAGGAGTACAGATCAGCCAGAGCAATATGGCAAAACCTCATCTCGACAATAATAATAATAATTAGGCATGGTGGCACACACTTGTAGTCTCGGCTCTCCAGGAGGCTGAAGTGGGAGGATCACTTGAGCCTGAAAGGCTGAGGCTGCAGTGAGCCATTACTGTGTCACTGCACTCCAGCCTACATGACAGAGCAAGACCCTATTTCAAAAAGACAAAAATTTAGGACTTGGGGCTTATTAGCATGTTAGGAAGAAACAATAATTCTGTAGAGAAGTGACAAGAAAAAGGAAAAGGACTTTTAGCCTGTAGGGTGACAAATTGTAGGAAGGCAAATATATGGGGAAACTAATGACAGATAAAGACTAGTTAACAAGGTTTGTTGGTATAGACTCTTTCTTGGTGACATCTCATCATAACGTTGCTATCCCTTTCCTGGTATGGAAAGTGGGTGGGAAGGCACCTTCACAAGAGGAATTTATGTCTGACTTTCAGGCACATGGCGGATGGCAGAGAGCTCATCCTGTGTCTGCTTCTTCTCAATCGCCTTTACCTCAAAATAATCCTTATGCCAGAGTGATATACTGGGGATGACATACTATGAATCCTTTCACACCCAATGAGAGAGAGTAAGGGAGAAAACCAGCTGATGGTCCCAAAGCCATGGTCTAATGACTAGAAGCATCATTCTCCGGAGTACTGGAAGCAGGTGGTCAGTGCTGCAGTCCCAATTAGAGCCTTGCACTTGAGAACGCTCTTCCTGAACCACTCCACTGTGTCATGGTTGCCAGACACATACAGATTTCCATTGTAAAATGAAAAGCACATTTGACTTAATTCATGGACCTATAATTAAGAACATTGAATGTAATAAAACATGCTAAGTAGTTATTTCAATGGTTACAAAGATGAAAAAGGAAACACTTTCTGACCTGCAGGAGCTTAAAAATCAGGGAGTATCCAAATACAAAGGTAAAGCAGGGTATGATGGGACACTATAAAAGGAGTGACACACTGTATGCTATGAGGTAGGCATGCCTTTGTTGTCCACAGTAGATGCAGACAGAAGTGGGTTTATACTAGTGTATCCGCCTAGACACAAATCCCAAGAGTAATGAGAATTAAATATATCTCTAAGAGTAAAACAGGACATTGCTTATTATATCATCTTTTAGTCACACTTACTAGCTGTATGACATAAATAAGTTACTTAGCCCTCTGAGCTTCTATATGGCAACATCACTAGTGGTTTGTACTAGTGAGATCAGCCTAGACACAAATCCAAGACTAATGAGAATTAAATATATCTATAAGAGCAAAACAGGGCATTGCTTATTACATCATCTTTTAGCGGTATGACATGAGTAAGCTACTTAGGCCTCTGAGCTTCTGTATGGCAACCTCCACGTAGCTGGCAAAGCTGCTCTGAAAATTTAATAAATTAATGCCTACAAAGGACTCTCCCCTAGTGCCTAGCACATGATAGGTGCTCAATAACTAGTAGTTTTTTTCATTCTTTCCAGGAAGTTACGTGGAAGAGGAGAAAATGTGTAAAAAAATACATTGTGTTTCTCTGGGTTAGGGTTTAGAAAGACAAAAAGAACTCTGGATGTATTAACAATAGAAAGAGAGTCAAACACTGACATTCGGGTCAGATCACTTGCCTCTTTGGTTCACTAAGACACAGACACATCAATAAGTAGCAAACGATCCATGCCCTTCTTGACTAGGAGAGCGAAACCCAATTCTCTAGCTATTCTTTTTCTGATAGACTATTTTTAAAAAGATGAACCTTCAATAGTTTTGCAAGTTCTTAAGCCCCAGCAAACAGGTTAAAATACAGATGACAGTGAGTAGTAGTGCCATTGTGGTGCTATCAAATCTGGCACAAATTGCATCTTTGTTTCATTCAAGACTTGATTCTGGGCCGAGCATGGTGGCTCATGCCTGTAATCCCAGCACTTTGGGAGGCCGAGGTGTGCGGATTGCTTGAGGTCAAGGGTTCAAGACCAGACTGGCCAACATAGAGAAAACCCGTCTCTACCAAAAATACAAAAATTAACTGGGTATGGTGGTGCATGCCTGTAACCCCTGCTACTTGAGAGGCTGAGGCAGGAGAATGGCTTAAAACTGGGAGGCAGAGGTTGCAATGAGACAAAATCATGCCACTGCACTCCAGCCTGGGTAACAGAGTGAAAATCCGTCTCAAAAAAAAGTCTTGATTTTGCTCAACACTGTACTACATGCTTCTAGATACAGAAAGACAGATCAGATGCTGCTTTCTAACTTTATGGATTAATCCATCTACTTGAAGAAAAGCTAAAATGAAAGGTAATGAGACTGAGCTTACAAGTTCCATCACAGGGAAATGAGTCTCATTATTTTATAGTTGGAACTCAAACATCGAAGAATTAGAGTACAATATAAAAGATACTGTACAGTTACTTGACATTTTGGTGGGTGGTTGAGGTCACGTGTTTATACTATAAATATTGTAGACTTACCTAGTTTTGTTTGTTTGTTTTGAGACAAAATCTCGCTCTGTCACCAGGATGGAGTACAGTGGCCCAATCTTGGCTCACTGCAACCTCTGCCTCCCGGGTTCAAGCGATTCTCCTACTTCAGCCTCCAGAGTAGCTGGGATTACAGGCACGCACCACCACGCCCAGATGATTTTTGTATTTTTAGTGGAGACAGGGTTTCACCATGTTGGCCAGGATGGTCTCCATCTCTTGACCTCAGGATTCACCTGCCTCAGGCTCCCAAAGTGCTTGGATTACAGGTATGAGCCACCACACTGGGCCTACTTACCTAGTTTTTTAGGAATGCTCTAACCTCTTGTAAAATTTAAGGCATAACTGTTAAAGGAGGTTTTTTACTTTTAAATCGAAGAGAGAACTTTCCCCTACTGAAAGCAAATATTATAATGCCTTTATTAATGTAAGAATATCTTACAGTCTGTAGAGAATTAGTCATTTTGTTTCTACTTCATTTTTTTTTTTTTGAGACAGAGTTTCACTCTTGTTGCCCAGGCTAGAGTGCAGTGGCACGATGTTGGCTCACTGCAACCTCTGCCTCCTGGGTTCAAGGGATTTTCCGGCCTCAGCCTCCCAAGTAGCTAGGATTACAGGTACCCATCACCACACCCAGCTAATTTTGTACTTTTAGTAGAGACAGGGTTTCACCATGCTGGTCTCGAACTCCTGACCTCAGGTGATCCACCTACCTTGGCCTCCCAAAGTGCTGGGATTACAGGCATGAGCCACCATGCTGGCCTGTTTCTACTTCTGTATCATTACTGATAGGTAGCTCAATAGGCTGCTGATTTTATTACTGGACATTTAGGAAAGGACTATGCTGTATATAGTAAGCCAGACATCTGAAACTTCTGGTAATCAGGCTTAGTTATATATAAATATTTTTAATTGCTTTATTGAGTATGGCTGACATACAGAAAGCTGTATATATTTTATGTGTACAATTGATGTACTTTGACATAAGTATATACTTATGAAACCATTATCACTATCAGTGCAATAAACTTATCCATCGTCTCTAAAAATTTCCTCCTATTCCCTTTGCTTTTTCTCCCCTTTGTGGTTAGAGCACTTACTATAGGAATCAACTCAGTTAAATATTTTATAACAACACAGATTGTCTACTTCTTTTTTTTTCCATGTGACATTAATTAAAATATTCAAAGGCAGTCTTAATTTTCTTTTCTCTAAGTTAATCATCCCTGCTGCTAACTGGGTCTCCTATGAGCTGGTTTCTGGAACAATCTAGACTATTCACAATCATGCTTGTTCTTCAAGAACACACTTTGGACAGTATCTCTCATAGGGCTGCCCACACTGAAACAGATACTCTAGATATAACAGAACAATAAAGTAATGAAATCTTGTTAGACCCTAGAAAACACCAAGGTCTAACATGTTTTTCCTATTGAAAAGACTGAGGAAGCAGATAAGTGACTGCTCATGATCATAAAACTTGTCAGAGGCCGAGCCAGGAAGCCAGGATCTTCAGAGCACAGATGCATGGCAGGGAACCTAGCATTTCCTGCACTGTAATTTGGTCTTTCAATTAATGTAGCCCATAAAGAACCTATCTTATTAGGTCGATTATGCTTCACCACTTTATTCCACGTGGAATTGATCTGAAGCCTGAGCCTGCCATCTGGTATGAAAGAATCTAAGATTCTTAGGTTGAGTTGAGAAGGGGTATTTACGAGTCTGCCTTGAGAACAGTCACTTCTAAACACACACTTGTTATAATAAAGCACATCTGGCTTCTCAATTTTTAACTGATAAGCACTCTCTTTTCCAAATGGAACAGTTCAAGGAGCTACATCCTTGGTAGCTCAGCCACAGCGTCTCTGTAAGAGCTGCTTTCTTGAAGCCATGTTAGTGGCACAGGCTTGAAAATGGAATGCTATCTCAGTTCCTTCATCCCCTTTCCTGGGCAGTGTGGATAAAGCTCATATTTATTTTCAAGCTTAAGCAGAAGGTATAAACATATGTTAGCAGAAGCCTGTTTTTAAATTTTAAATTGATCAGATTAAAATTATCATGTATAGAATCCAGACTATTCCCTGATCCTCTCAAGCTAAACCAGCATTTTTAATTTTTATGTGTGTGTATTGCCATTGTTGTTAAAAAAATAATCCTAATAAGTTGTGAATTGTCTCTACCTTCTTCCTATGGTCCATCTCCAATCCCCAATTAAATTTGCAATCTCTAACATCTTCATGTTACGTAGAATGTTAGGTATAGTTTAACAACTGTCATTGTGAAAAATAATCTTTTCAATGGTGAAGTTATATGGGCCAACCCATGTATTAGGAAGCAAATTTATTTCTACAAAATTAATATGTCAGGGACATTCATCTTTTTATTTTTTAAATTTTTTTGAGATGGAGTCTTGCTTCTTTGCCCAGGCTGGGATGCAATGGCGTGATCTTGGCTCACTGCAACCTCAACCTCCCGGGTTCAAGCAATTCTCCTGCCTCAGCCTCCCAAGTAGTTGGGGTTACAGGCATATACCAGTACACCTGGCTAATTTTTGTACTTTTAGTAGAGACAGTGTTTCACCATGTTGTCCAAGCTGGTCTCGAACTCCTGAGCTCAAGTGATCCACCCACCTCGACCTCCCAAAGTGCTGGGATTACAGGTGTGAGCCACTATGCCCACCCAGAGGCTTTCTCTCTTACTACTCTTATCTAATGAAGGGCAGTAAAAAGTTTGTATTATTTCTTTTATGACATTTATCACTACTTGAAATTGTTTTTTACTTCTTTGTTGTGTATTATCTCTCTCTCTTTTGTTTTTTGAGACGCAGTCTTACTCTGTTGCACAGGCTGGAGTGCAGTGGCGTGATCTCGGCTCACTGCAACCTCCGCCTCCCAGGTTCCAGTGATCCTCGTGCCTCAGCCTCCCGCGTAGCTGCAACCACAGGCACGAGCCACCATGCCCGGATAATATTTTTGTATTTTTAGTAGAGATGGGTTTTCACTATGTTGGCCAGGCTGGTCTTGAATTCCTCGCCTCTAGTGATCCCCCAACCTCAGCCTTCCAAAGTGCTGAGATTACTAGCATGAGCTACCACACCTGGCCAATTCTGTATTATCTCTTTACCCAATTTGAAAATATCTGGGCAGGCTTACAGTGGAGAAGAGCAAGAGATTCAAAAAATCTTAATTGACAAGGGTATGAGATAAAAAGAAACACAAAATAAGATCCTTGTCTCAGCTTCTTCTATTCATTCACTGGTTTTCACTTTGAAAGATTATAATTTTATAGGGCCTTTGAACCTCTGTTTCCTTTAGCAACCAAGAGTCAACTAAAGTGACCCCTTGACATTGACAGATTTAATATTTTTTGTTTCTGTTCTCCCCAGGAGACCCCACAGAGACAAAACACAGTAACGTGTGAGTATGCTGAGCAATGAACTGAGTCACTCCCATGTAGCAGATGGTGAGTAAATTTAGCTTATAGTCTTTGCCCTTCTCGGTTATTACACATTCTTATGACAAGGCAGTTATTTTATGTCAATTTCATAAGTAAAGCAACTCTGTAAAAAAAAATCATAGCAGTACTGAAAAATCAGGAAATGTAAGAGCATCTGAGAATATATGCTTCATGAATGTTGAGTTGTTTTTATCCCTTGAACCCATGTTTTTACATACTAAAAACAGACCACAGTCCAACTAAATTGGTCTACCTGGTTAACTGCACTAATTCCTTAAGAATGCCATGATTAATATCTAATATTATGCTTCCAAAAAGGCTACCACTGATCTATAACCATCACAAAGACTAGCCACAGAAAAATGCACAGACCGTTTTAGACATGCAAGTTGCTGAGTCATTGTGGTTTTTGGTAAGGAGAAGAAAGGTTTTCTATATTTAAAAATAAAGATATAATAATATTGGTATTTAGAGTGTCCTGTGAACTTTGGATAATACATGTTATGTAACAGTCAATTATTTTAGGAAGGAGAAGGAAATTAAAAACACAAAACAGGTTGGGTGCAGTGGCTCACATCTGAAACCCCAGCACTTTGGGAGGCTGAAGAGGGAGGATGACCTGAGCTCAGGAGTTCAAGACCAGCCTGGGCAACATGATGAAACTCCATCTCTACTGAAAATACAAACAAATTAGCCAGTTGTGGTGGTGTACGCTTGTGGTTCCAGCTACGCGGAGGCTGAGGCACAAGGATCGTTGGAACCCAGGAGGCGGAGGTTGCAGTTGCCCAAAACATCATTCTTTGTTTTCTCTTCACTGCACTCAAGCCTGGATGACAGAGCAAGACTCCATCCAATGTATCCAATAGGTACATCGGAGGCCAGTAGGTATATCTGAGGCCAAATTATGATGCAAGTGGAATGCCAAAAGGATGGACACTGGACAACAAGCAGGAGAGGAATGCTATGATCATCTTTTAGAAAGATTAATCTAGTAGCAGAGGGCAGGACAGCTTAAGAGAGGAAGAGACCGAAGGCAGACGAATCAGAAAACCCTTGTAGTCAACTGAATGTGAGAAAATGAGAGTCTGGACTGGTGTGGTTGCTATAGAAATAGAGCCAAGCTTGAATCTGAGAAGTACCACAAAGAAGAAATATGCCTTTAGTGTTAACTTTCTAAAGTACAAGTGTTTTGCTATGACCTCCTTTGTATAACCCACTGATACAAAACTGCCAGAGAAACAATATTCTTTAAGAAGTCAGGGAATGGGATACCACAGAGGAAGCAGAATGCCTTCTGATAAATGAACACAGTGGCTCTCTCTAAGTTCCTGGTGCTGAAGCACAAAGTTGATTAAAAGATCACTTGAACTGGTTACTTACTTTCGCCGCAAGTCTAATTATTTTTATTTATTTATATATTTTTTATAAAGACAGGGTTTCACTATGTTGGTCAGGCTGGTCTTGAACTCCCAACCTCAGGTGATCCGCCCGCCTTGGCCTCCAAAGTGCTTGGATTACAGGCGTGAGCCACCATGCCCGGCCAATTATTAATGTAGTTCAAACAATAACACACTAAAGCTACACCATGCAGAAGCTGATCTGGTATCACTATTCAATTGCTTAGGGACACCCTGGTTATCACTAAATGAGCCATAAGTGAGAACATGTAAAGTCTAGTAAGCTTCCTTCTCTATAAAGTACATATCTTTTCCTTAAAATTAAAGAGAGAACAGGACAGGGAATTTTTTAAGAGGAAGAGAAAGATAAAAGAAAAGTGGAGAATTCGTTGTCTCACATATCCAACTGTACCCAAGTTCCCTCCTGTACCTGGGAAATGCTGCTCAGTTTGACCCTCTCCACCCCTATTGTTGCAGCCTTGGTTAAAGAATCGTTCATTGTTTCTCCCCTGGACTATTCTAATAGTATCCTATCTTCCATATTTATTACCAGTCTCTTCACATTTCAGTCTTTCTGCCTCCAAATTATCTTCCTAAAACAAAATATTTGATCATGCAATTGTTCGAAAGTACCCATATCCTCCGGTCCACAGGTTCAAAGCATATACCCTAAGCCCAAGACATCCTTCAGACAAGCTAGATCTATCCTACCTTTTCAATTACATCTGTCACCTTGACCCCTCATGCCGAATGTACTCATGAAATTTCTCATTATTTCCCAAATATGCTTTTTAAAAATGATGCTTCTCTTACTTACATATATTGTTCTTGTTGCCCAAAACATCACTCTTTGTTTTCTCTTGCTAATCTTTCTTTTCTTTTTTTTTTTGAGACAGAGTCTCACTCTGTCACCCAGGCTGAAGTTCAGTGGTGTAATCTCAGCTCACTGCAACCTCTGCCGCCCGGGTTCAAGCCATTCTCCTGCCTCACGCTCCCAAGCAGCTGGGATTACAGGCACCTGCCACTGTGCCAGGCTAATTTTGATAGTTTTTAGTAGAGATGGGGTTTCAGCATGTTGACCAGGCTGGTCTTGAACTTCTGACCTCGTGATCCACCTGAGGCGTAAACCACCACGCCCAGCCTTCTCTTGCTAATCTTTCAAAAGTCAAATGTCACTTTCTCTTTTCCTTGGTTCTTTCCCCCTTTCCTTCCCTTCCCCCTCCCCTCTTTTGTTTGTTCCTTTTTCCTTCCTTCGTTCCCTCCTTCCTTCTTTTCCTCTACCTCTCCCTCTTACTCCTTCCTTCCATCCTTCCTCTCTCCCTCCCTCCCTCCCTCCTTCTCTCCTTCCCTCCTTCTCTTTCTCTCTTTCTTTCTCTCGCTCTGTCACCCAGGCTGCAATGCAATGGCGTGATCTCAGCTCACCGCAACCTCCATCTCCCGGGTTCAAGCAATTCTCCTGCCTCAGCCTCCCGAGTAGCTGGGATTACAGGCACATGCCACTATGCGTGGCTAATTTTTGTACTTTTAGTAGAAATGGGGTTTCATCATGTTGGCCAGGCTAGTCTCAAAATCCTGACCTCAGGTGATCCACCCACCTTGGCCTCCCAAAGTGCTGGGATGACAGATGTGAGCCACTAAGTCTGGCTTCACTTTCTCTTTCAAGTCATCCCTGTCATTACCTCCCTCCTCTGCCTTTGCATCCTGTCCCATTTATTAGCTTACAGTAACAACTCTTCTACGGCAATTATTTGTATGCATGTCTGTCTCCTCTACTTCTCAATGAACCTGTAAGATTAACCACAATATATTCATTTTTGCACCTCCAGTACCCAACAGTTTTTAGTCACTGTGGTCACAGGTCATTTAAATAAATACTGAGTAAATGAACAAATGAATAAATGATGCTCACATAAAGAAATTAAAATTAAAATATGAGCTTAATTTTTAAAAAGATATATATTAAACTTGGGGATAATAAGCATATATATCTCTTTTATTTAATGTCTAAATTAGTAAGAAGAAAGTTCAAAATGAAAGCAAGAGTAATGTTTATGCATTTCTAAAAGAAGGGAGGGATACTGACACATAGCAAAACAGCATAAAATCCATAAGAAAATAAATAAAGCTCAGCCGGGCACAGTGGCTCATGCTTGTAATAATCCCAGCACTTTGGGAGGCCAAGACAGGTGGATCACCTGAGGTCGGGAGTTCAAGAACAGCCTGACCAACATGGAGAAACCCCATCTCTACTAAAATTACAAAATTAGCCAGGCATGGTAGTGCATGCCTTTAATCCCAGCTACTCAGGAGGCTGAGGCAGGAGAATCGCTTGAACCCAAAAGGCAAAGGTTGCAGTGAGCTGAGATCACGCCATTGCACTCCAGCGTAGGCAACAAGAGTGAAACTCCATCTCAAAAAAAAAAGGAAAAAAAAGAAAAGAAATAAAGCTCAATGTTATTTACCAGCTCACTACCATTTAATGTTCCTTCAGAAACATGTAAATTTGATTTGGGGAATGTGGGGGTTCTCATGATGATGGTCTAGTTCTCTGCTAGTGAATCAGCGAACAAACCCATATGCTTTGCAGGATGGACAGAATTAGAGTTCAGAAGTTACTGGCTTCTGTTTGGATTCTACTGTGTACAATAGAATGAGTAGGGGAGTATAAAATAAAACAATATTTTCCATTTCACATAGAAACAGAGTATAGGTGTTGATGGAAGTGGTAACGTCCCTGGCTATAACTACTAAGTATTATAAAATCCAATCATTAAAGTTCCCAAAAGTTTTTAAACAATGTCCACATGAACCTAAACTAATATTACTATAAAATATATTAATATAAAATTAATATGAAATATATAATATAAAACATATAATTATATATGTATAATTATATATAAATCTCTACACATATATGTATAGTTACATATAATTATAATTATATATAAATCTCTACACATATATGTATAATTACATATAATTATAAGATAAAAATTTAAAATATAAGATATTTAGAAAATACCTGATTGACAAGTTTATTTGCTCAAAACGGCAGATGCTTAGAATTTACCAGTCATAGGACTGAAATCAAACTAAAGAATATGACATAGAAATCACTTCGGTAAATGGAAGACTCTTCCACATATCTCCTCTACAACTTGTTATGTTTAGAGATGATAAAACTACAAGTAAACGCTCAAGATGTTTGAAATGGAGTCAGCCAGATAGTACACACAAATTAGTCAAATAATTGAGTTCAGATTTCCATTTATTTTTACATTTGCATATTACATATATTTTTTTTAACTATTTCCTTCCTATCAGTGATACTCCAGGTTATAATGCTCTGATCATGGGATGCCACAACATTTAAATAAAACTTGAAATATCTAGCCAAAATTCAAGAACTAAAAGTCTATCATATAAGCGTTCTGCTGTATTTAAGACAAAGAGGCCTAAAAGCAGCTGTCACCACTGTAGGCTTATGGTCTGCACATAACGATGGAGAAGCAGCGCAGGTTATAGACACGACAGAGTGAGCAGTTGAACACACATGCTCAAAAGCTCCTACAGGGCTAAAATGGCCCTGTTCTTAAAAGAAATATCACTCCTTTACTTGGAATATTCTCAGGATTAAAAAAAAAGAAAGAAAGAAAAGAAATATCATTCCTTTAGCTCTCCAAATACCAGAGTCAGCTTGCTCTCTTTGCTCTGAAATGAGAATATCTTATTTTTCTGACAAGAATAGCTAAGCAGCAAGTATGCTCAGCAAGAGCTTTTGATTTCTTCTCTTTACCCTAAAATTGCCTAAACATAGCATAATATACCAAGCCAAGACAACTACAATTATCATTTTTTTACTGGAATTATTTATTTTACTGAAATAGTAGCTGAATGATAAGCTTAACTCTAATCTCAGAACAAGACAATTGTCTAATTTAAAATCACTCAGGCCAGACACGGTGGTTTATGCCGGTAATCCCAGCACTTTGGGAAGCCAAAGTGAGTGGATCACCTGAGGTCAGGAGTTTGAGACCAGCCTGATTAACACAATGAAACCCTGTCTCCACTAAAAGCACAAAATTAGTGGGGATTGGTGGTGCATGCCTGTAATTCCAGCTACTTGGGAGGCTGAGGGAAGAGAATTGCTTGAACCCAGGAGGCACAAGTTGCAGTGAGCCAAGACTGCACCACTGCACTCCAGCTTGGGCAATAAGAGTGAAACTCCATCTCAAAAATAAATAAATAAAAATAAAATAAAATCACTCATACGGAAATACTGTATTGTGAAATACTGCAGTATATTCTCATCCCCAAAATATACCTTTTCATTTAAATGCTACTGAGAATACAATGGGTCCTATTTAAAATATATCATCTTTCATTATCTTTTAATTAAGTAGGAGTTGCTTATGATTTAATAATCAAGAAGAAACTGACTAGTGGCTTCTGCTCCAATACTAATTCTTCAAAATGAAGCTTCCTCAGCCATGCAAGGACTTGTAGAACATGTGAAACCCTAGTACCAGGTAAACGCCCACGTTGTTCTCCACACACTACCCTCACCCTATTTCTAGGCTGCCTTCTTTTACCCTTATTATGATTTTGCTTTCTTGCAGTTTGGTCTGTTCTTGGCTTTGTACTCTGATTCCTAATGTGCACCTTAGGCCAGCCTTGCTTGATGGCCCATGCTTGTCTCATTTATCTCCTTCAGTTCATCTACTCAACTCAACCTTTACAAAATATTATCATGTCTGGGTAGAAGATGTTCCCATTACCAGTCCCACACCTGCTGGGGTAAGCCTCTCCCACCTCCCACTGCAATACAGGAGGAATTGCAGACTGGTCATATAAAAGAAAGAAAAGAAATCTCAGATAAGATAAATATAATAAA
This sequence comes from Plecturocebus donacophilus, assembly GCA_004027715.1. Taxonomy (NCBI): domain Eukaryota; kingdom Metazoa; phylum Chordata; class Mammalia; order Primates; family Pitheciidae; genus Plecturocebus; species Plecturocebus donacophilus. Next base: position 37,829 of record PVKP010009476.1, read on the forward strand.
TTGACAACAGAGTGCTAAAGAGAAGGAAAAATAGAGAATAAGTAGGTAAATCTATAGTTATCCAAATAAAAGAAGCAAAACTCATGCCTGTAATCCGAGTACTTTGGGAGGCCGAGGCAGGTGGATCACGAGGTCAAGAGATGGAGACCATCCTGGCCAACATGATGAAACCCCCTCTCTGCTAAAAATACAAAAATTAGCTGGGCATGGTAGTGTGCGCCTGTAGTCCCAGTGACTTGGAAGGCTCAGGCAGGGAAATTGCTTGAACCCAGGAGGTGGAAGTTTCAGTGAGCCAAGATCATGCTACTGCACTCCAGCCTGGCAATAGAGACTCTGTCTAAAAACAAACAAGCGAAAAAAAAAAAAGAAGAAAAAATACCAAAGGTGCAAAGATGTTTGGTCACCTCTTAATTATCAACAGAGAATGGCAGTGCTAATTTCAAACTGAGGATTAAGACAGATTTGAATACGTTGTTGCAATTCTATTTGAATATCTCTTATATATTAGGCATTAACTTGAATAATGAAGTCATTTCAAAAAGAACTGGCTCAGGAAGAGCTAGGAATGTATTTAGATTTCTTATGTGGTACTCCCTCATACCACTACTTCAATCTACTGTACCCACAAAACATCCAATCTCTCCTATGATGCAAAGCGCCACCCCATGCAGAAATACAGAACTGCCCCAGAGAAGAGTAATAAATGAAGAAAAATTTCAGAGCTTCCACCAGATTCTTTAAATAGCATTTAAGTAAAGCAGGCATTTAAAAGTATGTACTATAGCAAGTAAACTATAATACAACAGAATTCCCTGTGAATTTTCTCTATTTAGGATGATAATGTAAAATCAGAGGAAGGTAATTGATGATCAGGGGTTAGATGCGAACTAGACTTGAAACACATGAGATTTAGAAAGGCCAGAGGAAGGCCATTCCCAGACAGAAAGCAGGCAAGCCTAAGGTATGTGTGGCTAATCTTGAGTCCACTTCCAGTTTAGGTAGAGCAGAGATCCATGATGAGGTTGCAGTCATCCATCTGAGCAGAGTATGGAGGGAAGATTTTGAGGAATAAACTATGTATTTGAATTCAATTTTCAATATTTAGGAGTCAGTAAGGGCCTATTAAATATGGAAACAGCAGGATGGAAACAATGTAAGGGCATACCCAATGCTGGTAATTTTGAAGGACATTTTAATTAGGGCATGATTATTTGTTTATTTATTTGTTTTGAGATGGAGCTTCACTCTTGTATCCCAGGCTGGAGTGCAGTGGTGCCATCTTGGCTCAATGCAACCTCCACCTCCTGGGTTCAAGCGAGTCTCCTGCCTCAGCCTCTCAAGCAGCTGGGACTACAGGTTCCTGTGGTTATGTCCAGCTAATTTTTGTGATTTTAATAGAGATGGGGTTTCACCAAGCTGGCCAGGGTGGTGTTGAATTCCTGACCTCAGGTCATCCAGGACATGGTTATTTAAATAAAAACTAAATTTGGGAAACATGAGACTTTTGTATTTAAAAGAAAGGAGTCAGTATACATAATCTATGTGAAGAGATCTGTATTTACCACAGAAAAAATTAACAAATATTAATCAAATGAAGTTAGTTATATTTCTAATATAAACCTTCAAAACAAAGGAAAAATTAAATCTCTAGGGAAAAGTCCAAACTATTTCAAACACTGCATTAGATGGAGTGTAGTCTGCTTAATAGAATAACTGGAAAAAAGCATGAGATTACTAATCCTTTGACCTTTTGCTACACTATGTATCAATTCTGGAATTAAGGGTGCCTGCTGAACATGCATACCTTGACTTACTATCCAAGGGGATAAACAGCCTCAGGCTGACTTTAAAAAATAAACAGTTTAATTGAAGAATTCAAGACAAGAATACACATATGAAACATCTAAATAACAACGAGACAGTATTTTGGTGTCATAATGAGTGACACATTGTGTAATCACAGTAGATATTCATTTTGGGCAGAAAGAGCTTAGAACCACTCTTTCAAGAAGGTGGGGCTTAAGCCACAATGTAAGGGCTAAGTGGGCTCAGTAGTATACAAAGAAAAGGGGAGAGGATATATATGATATATGAGGTAAAGATGTTTTTAGGAAACAGTGCTCAAGTTCAACTCAAATACTTTTGATGGGAGAGTGAAAAGATGAATGCAATGTAATAATCTGAAACATGATGTACAGATGTGCAATCAGAGTCTATGGGAATGGCATCCCTGAAGTTGTGCTTTATACAAGTTGTCTGGTCCACATATAAATAATGGTAATAACAAAAAGAAAATATCAAAGACTTCTGAAGATTTTATATACAGTCACTAAAGTTATTAAATTGGAACTTGGGCTAGAAAAAAATTAGGAATTACCTTCTTTGAAGTGTATTTATGATTTCTCCAAAGGCAAGAATGCAATATAAAAATGTAAAAGGTGGCCAGGTGTGGTGGCTCATGCCTGTAATCCCAACACTTTGGGAGGCCAAGGCATGCGAATCATGAGGTCAGGAGTTGAAGACCAGCCTGGCCAACATAGTGAAACCCCATCTCTACTAAAAATACAAAAAATTAGCTGGGTGTGGTGGGAGGTGTCTATAATTCCATCTACTCCGGAGGCTGAGGCAGGAGAATTGCTTGAACTCAGGAGGTGGAGGTTGCAGTGAGCTGAGATTGTGCCACCGCATTCCTGCCCGGTGACAGTGGGAGATTTCGACTCAAAATAGAAAAAAATGCAGAAAGTTCAAGGACTTATTAAATCTGTTGAAAGCTAAGGAGGAAGAGAAACCCACCAAAGTGATAAGCAAAGAAGTAAGGGATCTGAAGAATACAGAATTGTATTCTTATATTTTAACTCAAATAGTTACCACTTGTCATGCTCCCCAATTCCTTTGCGTATAGCAGATTCATATTTCTGTGAAGTATATTTTCCTGTCTTCCCTAAGGACTTCCTTCAACATTTTCAGTAATCCAGATCTACTAGTGATGAATTCTTTTAGCTTTTATATGTCTATAAAAGTATTTCATCTTAGTTTTTGAGAGACATTTTTGCTTTTTGTTTTGTTTAGTATTTTTAACATGTGGTTCTACTGTCTTATTGCTGGCATTATTTCTAAGGAGAAATCTGCTGTCATCTTGTGTAAAGAAACATTACACATATTATCTTTTTTCCTTTGGATGCTTTTTAAGATTTTATCTTTATCACTGGTTTTGAGCAATTTCATCATAACATGCCTTAATGTAGTTTTCTTCATGTTTCTTTTGCTTGGAATTCTTTGGACTGCTTGGGTCTGTGGGTTTATAATTGTCATCAAATTTGGAAAAACATCAGCCATTATTTCTTCAAATGTTTTTTGGCCTCTTTTCACCCCTCATCCTTTCCTTCAGGTCCTCCAATTACATATTCATTAGGCCTTTTGAAGGACCTCACGGCTCACAGATATTCTTTTCTTTTTTTTTTAATTTGCTTTTTCTTTGTATTTAATTTTGAATTGTTTCAACTGCTATGTTTTAAAGTTCACTACTCTTTCCTTGGGCAATGTCCCATCTGCCCTTCATCCTATTCAATGTATTTCTTAGTTCTATCAGACACTGTAATTTTTATCTTTTTTTTGATACAGAGTCTTACTCTGTTACCCAGGCTGGAGTGCAGGAGCACAATACCAGCTCACTGCAACCTCTACCTCCCAGGTTCAAGCAATTCTCCTGCTTCGGCCTCCCAAGTAGCTGAGACTACAGGCGTGCGCCACCACACCAGGCTAATTTTTTGTATTTTTGGTAGAGACGGGGTTTCACTGTGTTAGGCAGGATGGTCTCGATCTCCTGATCTTGTGATCTGCCTGCTTCAGCCTGCCAAAGTGCTGGGATTACAGGCATGAGCCACCGCACCTGGCCAATTTTTATTTCTTAAAGTTTAATTTGGGCTTTTTAAATATTATGCATTTCTTTACTTATTTTTTGAACATATGGAATAAAATTACAGTATTAATGTCTTTGTCTGCCAATTACAAAATCTGGGCTGATTTTGAATGATTGATTTTTTTCTTCATTATAGATCAAAATCTGCTCTGATCATCAGAAAAAGATGAGATCTTAAGCAACTATAAAGCAATGATTCTCAACCAGGGGTGATTCTGCCCCCAAGGGAACACTGGGCAATATCTGCAGATATTGTTTGTCTCAACTGCGCATGTCCTATCAGCATCCTGAAGAGATGAGGAATACTGCTGAACATCCTGTAATGCACACGACAGCCACCTATAACAAAGAATTAAGTGGCCCAAAATGCCAATAGCACTGAGTTTGAGAAATCTGGCTGCAGAACAATAGGATGAAAAGAACACAAGTCTGTGAATGATCTCACGGAGCTGAGATGCATGAAGGTCTGGACCATGTGCTATCTCCATATACTATCACATAAAAAGAAAAAAAGTTCTTATTTAAGCCATGATATTTTGGGATAGGTACTCAGAATTGATATACTGCCAAAATAAAAACTTAAATGTCAAATATGTTTCTTGGCTTTGTGGCTGAGTAAAGGTCAAGGTGAAAAAAAAATATTGCGGGCTGGAAAACTACTGATCCTTTTTATGTCATGTCACAATATTGGGTAAAACTATTGCCTTTGATAACTTGGAAGGTAGACTGTGTGCCTATACCTGTCACTTCAGAGAAAGTGGCCTACAATCTAAACTGATTAAGTACAGTAATTTGAAGATACAGGATTAGAAAATTGAACTACTTGTCCCCAAACAGAGGGATTTAAAAGGCTCTACATTTTTCATAAATATCTCTCATGAAAACTTCTCAGCCAAAACATAGAGCCACCTAAGAGGCAAAGATCAAATTAATGGTATTGCCTTCTCATTCAAGTTTGTGGTTTTAGCTAGCCTCAGAGTAATCACCATTAAAATGGAGGGAAAAAGGATGGGCCATTAAATGCAAACAGGCAAACAAATAAAACAAAAAGAAGAAATCTAGGCATAGACGAAATCTTTAGATCTGTTTACTCAGAAGGAACTGAATGGGAGCAAAAAGACCACAAGTTGACAAAAGTATTCAGAGACTTAGTCCTCAAAAGAAATCAAAAGGTTGGCCTAAAAAAGAGTTGTTTGATCACTAAAACAACTCTTGGGCTTCCAAATCTCTGTAAGTAGCAAGTTTTTGAAAGTGTGTAGCTCCCTAGAAGGATGTACTACTCTCTAACACCAACTTTATTATTATTTTTATTTTTTGAGATGAAGTCTCACTGTTTTGCCAAGGCTGCAGTGCAGCGGTGTAATCTTGGCTCACCGCAATCTCCACCTCTGGGGTTCAAGCAATTCTCCTGCTTCAGCCCCCCAGGTAGCTAGGATTACAGGCACCTGCCACCACAGCCAGCTAATTTTTTGTATCTTTAGTAGAGACGGGGTTTCACCATGTTGGCCAGGCCTGACCTCAAGTTATCTGCCCATCTTGGCCTCCAAAAGTGCTGGGATTGCAGGTGTTAGCCACCATGCCTGGCCTCAAATACCAACTTTAGATATAGCTATGGAGGACAATGTATAATGGTGTAGTTCCTAGAAATTAGAACCAGGGGACAGCTAGACAGGCTAGCCAAGAAATCTCCTCTACTGCTACAGCAAGAATCTTTGGAAATTCCTATGGATTGACTGTGACATGTTCCCCATTCTTCTATCTTCTGAAAAGCAGCTTTCATCACAGTTATATTTTTCCTACTACTTTTGTATACTGGATGTGAAATGAGCAGAAAACATGTTAGTGAACTGCAAGGGACCATCACAGACCTAAAAGACAGGAATGTGCATCATTCAGGTATCCTGGACTTTGAGCAGATGAAGTAATCCAAGGGAGCCTTGGAATGTCTCCCTTGGGAGAAAGGGAGTGTCTATGTGTGAGAATAAATACTGTAAAGTCAGTAGGGTAGACTATCATAGACTGCTAATTGTTCTCTTAAAAAGCTTTCTCCTGGCTGGGTGCAGTGGCTCACATCTGTAATCCCAGCACTCTGGGAGGCCAAGGCGGGTGGATCACCTCAGGTTGGGAGTTCGAGACCAGCCTGACCAACATGGAGAAATCCCGTCTCTATTAAAAATATAAAATTAGCCAGGCGTGGTGACGCATGCCTGTAATTCCAGCTACTCAGGAGGCTGAGGCAGGAGAATCGCTTGAACCCGGGAAGCAGAGGCTGTGGTGAGCTGAGATCCCACCCTTGCACCCCAGCCTGGGCAATAAGAACGAAACTCTGTCTGAAAAAAAAAAATAGTTTTCTCCTGGTTCCACAGATATAATAATTTGAACATGGCACATGGCTGCTGAGTTTCAGACAATTATTTCCTAGTTCCCTTGCAGCTACATGTGGCCATGGACAGAATTTTTGTCAATGGAATGTGAATAAAAGTGGTGTAGGCAACTTCCTCACTATTTGCTTAAAAGGAAATTGCTTTCCCTCCACTTTTGCTTGAAATTTCCCTCTTCTTCTTAATTGAAAGATGTGTCTGACTTTAACCCCATGTACATGAGGATAACATCCTAAGAGATAACTGAACAAATACATTACAGAACCTGAATCCTTGAGTGATCTTATGGAACTGAGCTATCTGATTTTGGGGCCAGTTCTTTTCTCTCTAAACTAATATCTTAGGGATATTAGGGATTAGTGGGAGAAATACATCATCTTTTTAAAGCCATTATATTTTTTATGTTTTTTTTTTTTTTTTTGAGACAGGGTCTTGCTCTATTGCCTAGACTGGAGTGCAGTGGCACAATCATGGCTCACTGCAGCTTCAATCCCCCAGGCCTAAGTGATCCTTCCATCTCAACCTCCCAAATAACTGAGACTATAAGCACGTGCAATGGTGCCTGGCTAATTTTTGTATTTTTTGGAGAGATAAGGTCTTTTATGTTGCCCAGGCTGCTCTCAAACTCCCAGGTTTAAGTGATCACCTGTCTTGGCCTCCCAAAGTGCTAAGAATACAGGCACGAGGTACTGTGCCTGGTCTATGGTTTCTCTTTTATGCACTCTCTTTCTAAATAGAAATAAAACCTTCCTTTGTTTTTTTGAGAGAGGGTCTCACTCTGTCACCCAGGCTGGAGTGCAATAATATGATCATGAGTTACTATAGCCTTGAAGTACTGGGCTCGAGTGATCCATCTCAGCCTTCCAAGTAGCTGGCACCACAGGCATGCCACTATGTCTTGCTATTTTTTTAACTTTTATTTTTATAGAGACAAGATCTCACTATGTTGCCCAGGCTGGTTTTGAACTTCCAGATTCATGCAATCCTCCTGTCTTGGCCTCTCAAAGTGCTGGGATTACAGGCATGAGCCATGGCTCTTAGCCATAAAAACCTCAACTAAGGTTACCTATGCCACAAATAAATGACTTTATTCTAAATTCATTTAGCTTTGCCAAAACCAAATTCTCTTAGTCAAGGAAAAAGCAATAAACGATAAAAAAGAGCAATACTATCGGGTTTTAGTTATTATATTTCCAGCAAAAGGAGCGTATTTCAGCATTTTCTCAACCTCCATAAACAATATATCAAGTAAATTTGTATATGCTTCAGTTACATTTCCTCTACTTTTTATATTATTCTGATAAGATCAATTGATTCCCACAGTGAATTATCAAACTATCAATGCTGTAATGGACAAAATTAATCTATTTCATTCTAAAAAGCAATACCAGCAACTCTTACAGATAAAAAAGGGTCATAAAAACATATTGGGCAGTGACATCCTCTGACAAGTCTCTCAATAATATCTCCTTATGATCAGCTCACATACTGTGATTGGTCAGAGTGAAATGGAGTTTAACCAGAGCATTAAACAGTATTCAGGGATGACTTCATACATCTCAAAGACTGACAGAAGTGGAAAGGCAGAACTCAGGAATCAAACATTATTCCAGCCAGTCAAGAGCAGAGACTATTTTAATTTCATGATCATTTTTGACAGTGAGTTCCTTTTCATTAGCCTAAATTCAATTATTTGTTTATAGAACAATGGCTCTTGGTTGCTCTGGCTCTGTTTCTGTCCTATTCAACCAAGGACATTTTTAAATTGGGACAACTATCTTTGAACATGCAATAGAATATGTTTAATTCAAACGACTTGAATTAAAAAAACCTCTTTTCACTCATAGTATGATGTCAACATAGATTTGTGGAATGGAGACTGATTTCACAATAATTTAAGGGTCTCCTGCTATATAATGTAAAAAGGCATGGAATTTTTAGTGAGAGCTCCCTTGGTTTTATTTATTTATTCATTTATTACTTTTTAGATTAACAGGTCTCACTATGTTGTTGGTTATATAATGTATATTACACTACAATAAACAAAATTAAAGGTAATAAAGATTAGGGGCTTTTTTTGTTTGTTTTTTTGAGATTAAATACATTTTAAGCATCAGATACATTTTAAGTGCTACAGGCTAGTCTTGTACTCCTAGGCTCAAGCGATCCTCCCACCTTAGCCTCCTAAGTAGCTAGGATCACAGGCATGTGTCACCATCCCTGGGCTTTGAGTATCAAGTGGGATACAATCTCTTCTTCACAGAGCAATCATAAGGTTTAAAGTAAACACACACACACACACCCCCACAGCTTAGAAGTTAAGAACAATTCCTCTGTGGTAAGACCAGCCCAGTTGTGATTGTGGTATGCCATTTGCCTAACTGAATGACTTTAATCAAGTGTTTTAACTTTTTATGTCTTAGTTTCGTAATCTGTAAAATGAGCATATTGATTCATACGAATGAGTCAATGACACATGCCTGTGATCCTAGCTACTTGGGAGGATAAGGTGGGAGGATCACTTGAGCCCAGGAGTGCAAGACTAACCTGTAGCACTTAAAATGTACCTGAGGCTTAAAATGTATTTAATCTCAAAAAACAAAAAAACCCTATTTATTAACAGTAATACAATCACTGATAAAATAGTAATACAGTCTTAACAGTAATAGAATTATTGTTAAAATTAGACTTTTTGATTAATGTCAGTAAAAAAATTAAGGGTCATACATTAAGCTAAGTGAATTATGCCAAAGATAAGACAAATATGATATAATTCCACTTACATGAGGTACATATAGTAGTCAAATTCATAGAGACAAAGCAGAATGGTGGTTGCCAGGGGATCAGGGTAGAAAGGAATGGGGAGTTACTGTTTAACAGGTGCAGAGTTTCAGTTTTGCAAGATGAAAAAATGATCTGGAGATTGATGGTGGTGATAGTGGCATAAAAATCTTAATCTACCTAACATCACTGAACTGTGTACTTAGAAATGGTTAAAACTGTACATTTTATGTTATGTATATTACACTACAACAAACAAAATTAAAGGTAGTGAAGATTAGTTGTTTTGTTTGTTTTGTTTTGTTTTGTTTTTGAGATGGAGTTTCGCTCTTGTTACCAAGGCTCTCCATTGTGCAATGGCACAGTCTCGGCTCATTGCAAACTCCGTCTCCTGGGGTCAAGCGATTCTCCTGCCTCAGCCTCCCAAGTAGGTGGGACTACAGGTGCCCACCACCACGCCAAGATAATTTTTGTATTTTTAGTAGAGACGGGGTTTCACCATGTTGGTTGGGCTGGTCTTGAACTCCTGACCTCAGGTGATCCACATGCCTCAGTCTCCCAAAGGGCTGGGATTACAGGCATAAGCCACTGCACCCAGCTGTGAAGATAAGTTTTAAAGTGCTTAGCACAGCATCAGATACATTTTTAAGTGCTCAATAAATGATAGGTGTATTACTATTACTTTTACTTATTAAACATTTTTAAAATGCATGTTAGAGCTCACTACAAACTGTTTAAATGTTACACAATTATATAGTTATTGATGGTAGCTGTCAGATTCTTTTTATATAAATCTAACACATTGCTTGGGTATCTGGAAATATCTGATAGAATGAACACAGTGCAGAGGTGTGAGTAGATACATATCATTACACACACACACATACATACACATATACACACTAAGATTTTGCTAATGTAGAACAAAGGGGTTTATATTCAAGCATGGTTATAAAGAGATTTTTAAGTTGAATGGAAAACATTTTGGCAGTATTCATCTTGAAGTCTAACCAATGAAATATTCTTTTGCTCCTAATTTTATTATATTGTTCTGTAAACTTTTTTTTTTGTAAAAGAGACAAAGACAAATTTAGCCAAGCACTTAAACAACAAACATGCAAATTATACAAAGATTCTTATCTACTAATTAAAAGACTGAAGTGGTTGTATAAGACACACACACACACACACACACACACACACACACAGCATAGATTGACACAGTTGACATGACAGAAATTTACAGCATGTTTCTCTATTTTATGACAGGAAATTAAGTGTTAAAAGGTTAGATATTTGATTAAAATCCCACAGTAAATTGATGGCAGAAATGTAATTAAAGCCTCTCAGAACCGCATCCTGTGCACCCTCCTCCAGTGTACCATGGCAAAGGACTTGCCTCAGCCATTCTTCCTCGCTCCTCTTCTACATGCTGTTCACTCTCATGCCCTACTCTCAGGTTAGATGCCACCTTTGGAAAATCTTTCCCAGTTTTCCCAGAATGAATTTGGCATCCTGCCTTTGGGCTCCCAAAGCTCCCTTTTAAACTCCAGGATCAATCACACTGAATTCTGTCTGCCTCCGCTATTAGACATGACAACTTGAGGACACAGAATGTCATCTCCGTATCCCCTGACACCTAACCCAGGGACTGTCAATAGTGAATGTCTGTTGAATAAGTGAGCTAACTAACCATCACAGGCTTCTCCAAAGAGAAGCAGGAAAGATGGGATCAAGGACATAGTGGGGAAGTCAGCCTTGGAATGGGGGCAGAACAGATCTTCATTAAAGACAAGAGCAAAGCAGAGGAGAATGAAGACAGAGATTTTTAAGTAAAAGGGATGGAAGCTTGAATGAATACTTATTTTGCTCACAAAAAGAGAACAAGGAGGATATTGGATTTTATTGTTCTGTTCTCTGTCTAATGAGGTCATATTTCTTAGGGTATATTAAATTCAGATTAATCACTGACTACTTGGAAAATGGTGTGTTTATTCAACTATCTCCCCTTCGTGATATTTTGGATTGTTTCATGAGAAATAAGTCATGAGAAACTGCTTCAACAAATTTAAGGTATTATGTAATACATGCATAGTACTGTGATGATATATATACTTTTTCCTGATATAGATCCCTATTTCATAAAATGTATTATTTCTGAAACTTTAAAACTTTGAAATTCCTTAAGTATCCTAATTAGAAGCCCAGTATTTGTTTTTGTTGGTTTGTTTTAGCATTTACTGGATAGCAACTTGAAACTCACCTATCATCAAACTGAAGATGCACTCAGTTAAAAGTTAAAACAAACAAATGGGCCGGGTGTGGTAGTTCACACCTGTAATTTTAGCACTTTGGGAGGCTGAGGCAGAAGATCATGAGGTCAGGAGATCGAGACCATCCTGGCTAACATGGTGAAACCCCGCCTCTACT
>PVKP010009476.1:49439-68256 GCA_004027715.1 Plecturocebus donacophilus
AAAAAAAAAAAAAAAAAAAAAAAAAAGGAAAAGAAATATTCAAGCAACAAATGATGTTGGTAGAGGAAATGAAATAAAGGAATATCAATGTCACAGAATTCAAAGTGCTGCATTATGATATGCCATTTCCATATCCAGAAGTAGTGTTTTACTGCCACCAACAGGACAATAGGCATTCCTTCATGAGAGTTACAAAACTAATGGGCTGTGCAAAAATAATTGCAAATCCAAAAAAAAAAAGGTTATGAGTTGTTTCATTTTTTTCAGGTGTTTAGACCTCTACTTTTGTAACATGAGTATTAACTACAAAAACTACATTCCTAACTTCAGTTCTTCCTTATGTCACTATCTTCAAATACAGAAACAAGAATTTTAACCCAAGTTGGTACATCAAAGACTAGGGAGACCTGAAATCCATTTTCCAGTTTCAAGGTCTTTTGCTTTTCAACTCTCTTTCTTTAACCCTACATGGCATTCCAGTAAGGCCCTGTAGGGAGAGTAGCAAGTAGAGCCTCTTGAGCATGAATTGGTCCTTTTTTCCAATGCCAGCAGAAAGGGAAAGGGAAATTAACTTTTAATTTGAATTTAATTCTGAATGTTTGATCACAATATACTAGATGCTTAGTTGCACATTGGAATTACCTGGGGAGTTTAAAAATAATAATGTCTGGGTGCAGTGGCTCATTCCTGTAATCCCGGCACTTTAGGAGGCCAAAGCAGGAGGATTACTTGAGATCAGGAGTTGGAGACCAGCCCGGCCAACATGGTAAAACCCTGTCTCTACTAAAAATACAAAATAATTAGCAGGGTGTTGTGGTGTGCGCCTGTAATTTCAGCTACTTGAGAGCCTGAGGCAGGAGAATTGCTTAAACCTGGGAGGCGGAGGTTGCAGTAAGCCGAGATTGCACCACTGCACTCCAGCCTGGGTGATAGAACAAGACTCCATCTCAAAAATAAATAAATAAATAATACATTTAAAAAAAATAATGCCTGGGTCCCACCTAGATATTTGAAATAAATTAGTCTGGGGTACAATTCGGGAATCATAAAAAATTTTAAATTGATTATAATATAGAAATGATTCTAAAATACAGTTAAGGCTGAGAATCCCTGCTCCAACCAATACATGAATATTCCTACTCTTTTGGTTCTGCAACTGCCTGCTTTAGAATATAGGGGCAGAGGTTGGAGTGGGGGTGAAGAAGGAGGCATTTAGGAATTTTAATTTTAGACAAACTCCTTGGGATTTAGATGATTCTTAAGTACACCAATGGTGAAGAATCACTTTTAGTTCTATTGCTCTATGGACTTATTGTGGCATAACTAAAATAAGTTGGGACACTCATTTTGTAGACTGGTAAGCAGATTTTTTTTTAATTAAGAAGAGGATGATGTTTTATTTGCTATTATGTATTACAAGGACTGTCAGATAGTACATTCTTTATAATTTTTATTATTATTTTTGAGACAGTCTCCTCTGTTGTCCAGGCTGGAGTACAGTGGTGCCATCTTGGCTCACTGCAGTCTCCACCTCCCAGGTTCAAGTGATTCTCCTGCCTCAGCCTCTGGAGTAGCTGGAATCACAGGCATGGGCCACTAAACCCAGCTAATTTTTGTATTTTTACTAGTGACGGGGTTTTGTCATGTTGGCCAGGTTGGTCTCAAACTCCTGGTCTCAAGTGATCCGCCCACCTAGGCCTCCCAAAGTGTTGGGATTATAGGTGGGAGCCACTGTGCCCAGCCAGATACTACTTTAAACAACTCAAGGAAAAGGACCATATCTCTTCTTGTGTCTCCCCATCATGAAACACACTGTTTGGTTCACAACTGGTGCTCAAAATATTATTGCTGAATGAATAAAATGAATGAATGTTAATATATAATGCATTTCATGTGTCCTAGGAGTTTTGAGTAGGGAATGGTAGATGAGTTGGTGGATAGCAAGTGGAAGATTATGAAATGAGAAGGTTATTAAAGGTCCTGAAAGGAAATAGTAGGAAGTTATTTTAGCTGTGGAAGGGACACTTAACTAACAAGACCAGGATGAGACACACAGAATGTGGCTTAGGAGAGAGCTTCTAGCCCAGTGACAGTAAGCTGGGCAGGGGCCAAAATGATGAATATGAAAGGCTCTTTGTCCAGTGGAATTCCAGATAGATTGTGAGACATGGAAACCAGCCTGTAGTAGCAAGCTACTAACATGAGGAAAGTTTAGATAAAGAAAGTTTATCTGTAAGTTTAGTTACAGTTAAGCATTTAGATTCTACTTGAAATACAAATCAGAGCCACACAAACATCACTTCTAAGCCTTTCGGCTAAGATCAAGTATAGAACCACACAAGCAACAGGGGAAAAAGATAAACAAATTAGTACTGTAATACAAATATATTTCTTGTTTCTTATGTAGAGATCCTTCCAACAGCTGAATACTAAAGTAAATGAAATAGGCAGAGACAAATAATATCTGAGAGAAAAATTTCAAAATTAAGCAAGAGGATAAGGAGGTAGTGGTGATGAAATCACCTTTGCAAAAATGATAACAGTGAGAAAATGATGGCAGTGCAGGAGATCTGATCTAGCCAACTCCCCTCTTGCCTTTTAGCCTTCAAGCTGCCAATCATTATTCCTGGGCTTAAGCCAAACTAACTTTGGGAGACATTTAGTTTATAGTTTAAATGATAATAGCCTTGTCCCAAAACTCAACTGACTTTGTAAAGCTAATGACAGACCACCAGGCTAGGGGAATAGAGGAGCTTGAATTTTGCTCTGGTGTAGACATGATGGTCAGCAATTATTTGGGAGGTTACAAGATACACAACTTTCCCAATTACTCCTGTAGATAACATCACTATTACAGAACCTAAGATTGGCCTTTTGGGATATCTTTTCAGGCTTTTTGCTTGACACCAATGGCTCCACCTGGATCGACCAACTGCTCCTGTGGCCCCACCCAGAAGCAACTCAGCACACAAGATGACCGTTTTCCACACCACTATGATTGCACCCCCAACCAATCAGCAGCAAGCATCCATTGTCTAGCCACCTCCCACCCCTTCCAAACTAACTTTGAAAAACCACTAACCTTCAATGAGATTGATTTGAGTAATAATTCCATCACCTGCATGGTGTGGCTATCCTCCTATCAACTAACCTCTTTCTTTACTGCAATGCTCCATAAATTGATTTTGTTTGTGCAGTGGGCAGGAAGAACCTGTCAGGTGGTTTACAGTAATAATGGTGATAGTGGTAATCCAGAAATGAAGTTCTAAGGAAGAAAAAACTTTTCAGAAAGAGGGTAAAAGAGATGAGGAACAAGACAAAGATAACCGCTCTTGCCACTTCCATTCAACATTGTAGTGTTAGCAGTGAATCTGTACAGGTCTGCAGCAATGTGATTCTTGCCTCTTAGATAAAAAGAATTCCTCCAAGAGGGCATAAGGCAGAGTGAGAGATCAAGGCAAGTTGTTGAGCAGAAGTGAGAGTTTATTAAAAAGTTTTAGAACAGGAACAAAAGGCAGTAAAGTATACTTGGAAGAGAGCCAAGCAGGCAACTTGGGAGATCCAAGTGTACGGTCTGACACTTGACAGGGTTTTACGCATTGGCATGATTCCAGGGTTTGTGGTTCTTCTCCCCTGATTCTTCCCTGGGGGTGGGCTGTCCACATGCCCTTGTGGGGCCACACGTGCAGTGTGTTTACTGAAATTGTGCACTCATTTGAGGTGTTTTTCCCTTACCAGTCAAGTGTTCCCAGAAGAAGGTCATATACCAGTTAAACTCCCCCATTTTGCCTCCTAGTGGGCATGCTTGAGCCTACTCTTGCAACTACTGAGATCTTATCAAGAAGTTGCTGATCATCAGCTTCAGGTGTTTTCTATGACTGCTTTGGCTCATATCTGGTGCTGAAAAGACATTGCTGAATGAATAAAATGAATGAACGTTAATATATAATACATTTCATGGGTCCTAGGAAACTTTTGATCCGGATATGAATCAAGACAGCCTTTCCCTGGCACAAGCTACAACCAACTATTATTTTAGATAGATAGTTTAACAACTGCCTGACCATTACTGATGGTCACCAAACATTCCTGGGGAGGAGGGCCCTTTCCTGTCCTGCTCACGTCTGCCTAGCTACCTACTCTAACAGTACTAGAGGTTTTAGTCAGAGAAATTAGAAAGAAAAATAAAGAAAACGCATCCAAAATCAGAAAGGAAGAAGTAAAAATATCTCTACAAGACGACTGATATAATTTGGCTTTGTGTCCCCAGCCAGATCTCATTTTGAATTGTACTCCCATAATTCCCAAGTGTTGTGGGAGGGACCTGGTGGGAAATAATTGAATCATGAGGGTGGTTTCCCCTATACTGTTCTTGTGGAAGTGAGTAAGTCTCACGAAATCTGATGGTTTGATAAGGGGAAACTTGTTTCACTTTGCTCTCATTCTCTCTCTTTCCATTGCCGTATGAGATGTGCCTTTCACCTTCTGCCATAATTGTGACGCCACCCCAGCCACGTGGAACTGTAAGTCTAATAAACCTCTTTCTTTTGTAAGTTGCCCCGTCTTAGGTATGTCTTTATCAGCCATGTGAAAATGACATATTTTGTATTTCAAAAATCTTGGGAAATACACAATACACATACATGAATATTAAAGCTGGAAATGAGCTCAGCAAGGTTGCAGGTTATAAGATCAATATAGAAAAGTCAGTTGTATTTTTGGATACCCATGATGAAGCAGTGAAAATAAAATTAACAATTCAATTTGCAATAGTGTCAGACAGAATAAAATAGTTAGAATTTAATTTTAAAAAGTGCTTTAAGACTTTTGTATGCTAAAAACTACAAAATATCATCAAAAGAAATTAAATAAGACTTAAATAAATGTCAAAACACCTCACATTCATGGATTAAAAGACTCAATATTGCTAATGTCGATGAAAAGAGTCAAACTCTGTAAAATATTTGAAGAGATTTATTCTGAGCCAAATATAAATGACCAATAGCCCATGATACAGCCCTCAGATCATGAAAATGTGTTTCCAAGGTGGTTGGAGAACAGCTTAGTTTTATACACTTTAGGAAGATATGTGACATCAATCAAACACATGGAAGATGGACATAGGTTTGGTCCAGAAAGGTGAAACAAGTGGAAGCGGGATGGGGGGCTGGCGAATTCCGGGTCATAGGTAGATTCAAAGATTTTCTGATTGGCAATTAGTTGAAAGAGTCAAGTTGTTGTCTAAAGACTTAGGAATGTCTGGGTTAAGATAAAAGGTTGTGGATATCATGGTTTTATCATGCAGGTAAATCCTCCAGATAGCAAGTTTGGAGAGAACAGATTGTAAATGTTTCTTAATAAACTTAACAAGTCTGTTCTATCAGTAATTCCAAAAGTGAACAGGGTATAATGAAGCATGTCTGACTCCTGCCTTCCCATCATGGGCTGAATTTGTTTTTTCAGGTTAGCTCTGAGATGCCCTTGTCAAGGGGCTGAGGTAGGAGGATGGTCAGGGGGCTTAGGATTTTATTTTTGTTTTACATTCAGATGGCATTACTCCTCAATGGATACAGAAATTGAAAGCACTCTCTATGAAAATTCTTTTTTGCAGAAACTCACAAACTTTTTTGCAGAAACTCACAAACTGAGCCTAAAATTCATATGAAGACGCAAGGGACCTGGGGTAGCCAAAACAGTCTTCAAAGAGAAGAACAAAGCTGGAGAACGCACACTTCCTTATCTCAAAAGTTATCACAAAGCTACAGTAATCAAGACTGTGGTACTGGCTTAAGAACAGACATATAGATAAGAGGAATAGAGAGTCCAGAAATAAAACTGTGTCTATGGTCAACTGACAAGGATGCCAAGACCATCCAAAAGAGAAAGGAGAGTCTTTTCAACAAATGATATGGGGACAGCTAGACAGCCATGTGCTAAAGGACAAAGGTGTACTCCTAGTGTTTTGGTATGCTAGGGCTGCCATAAAAAAGAATCACAGACTGGGTGGCTTAAACAACAGTGATTCATTTTATCACAGTTGTAGAGGCTAGAAGTCCAAGATCAAGGTGTCAACAGGGTTTGTTTCTTCTGAGGCTACTCTTTCTTTTGCTTGTAGATGGCCATCTTCTCCCTGTGACTTCACACAGTCTTCTCCTCATACATGTCTGTGTCCCAATCTCCTCTTAGGAATATCAGTTATATTGGACTAGGGCCCACTCTAAATGAGCTCATTTTAACTTACCTTTTTAAAGACCTATTTCCAAATACAGTCACAGTCTGAGTAACTAGGGGTTACGACTTCAATATATGAATTTGGGGGTAGAAGGAAACACAATTCAGCCATAATACCCTGCCTCACACATACAATACTTAACTCAAAGTGCATCAAAGACCTAAATGTAAAAGCTACAGTTATAAAACCCTTAGAAGAAGAAATTTTCATGACCTTGGATTAAAAGATAGTTTGTTAGGTATGGCATCATGCACAAACAAAAGAAAAAAATAAATTGAACTTCATTAAAATTAAAAATGTTTGTGTTTCAAAGGACATTATCTAGAAAATGAAAAGACAATCCACAGAATGGGAGACAATACCCAGCACATATAAATGACTGTTAAAACTCAGCCTGGACAACATAGTGAGACCCTATCTCTAAAAAAATTAGCTGGATGTGGTGGCATACACATGTAGTCACAGCTACTTCGGAGACTGATGTAGGAGGATCCTTTGAGCCCAGGAGTCTGAGACTGCAGTGAGCCATGATTATGCCCCTGCATTCCAGCTTGGGCAATAGAATGAGATCCTGACTCAAAATATAAATAAATAAATAACTGTTACAACTCAACGATCAAAGTGCAGGTAACCCAATTAGAAAGTGGGTAAAGGATCTAAACAGCCATTTTTCCAAAAAAGATATAAAGATGTTCAGCATCAGGGGAATACAAATCAAAACCACAACAATATGTCACTTCATGCCCGCTAGGGTGGCTATAATAAAAAATAAGGTAGACAAGCCGGGCATGATGGCTCACGTCTGTAATCCCAGCATTTTGGGAGGCTGAAGTGGGTAGACCATGAGGTCAGGAGTTCAAGACCATCGAAACCAATATGGTGAAACCCTGTCTCTACTAAAAATACAAAAATTAGCCAGGCATGGTGGTGTGTACCTGCAGTCCCAGCAACTCAGGAGGCTGAGGTGGGAGTATTGCTTGACCCTGGAAGGCGGAGGTTACAGTGAGCCGAGATCACGCCACTGTACTCCAGCCTGGGTGACAGAGCGAGACTCTGTTTCAAAAAAAAAAAAGAAAAAAAAAAAGGTAGACAATAACAAGTGTTAGCAAGGATGTGGAAGAATCAGAATCCTCATTGTTTCCATTGTCTCCTATTTACCCTGCTGATATGGGAGGAATTCCTGCCCTATGGTTGCAGCCATGGTCAAACACACTCGGCATAGACAGATGAGACTGACAGCAGTTTATCAGTAACATGTATTCACATCCCCAAGGGAGGAAAACATCACATAAGGGTTGGATTGAAAGACACAGTGAACAATCAGGGTCTGTAGGAGGCAGGCTTTATAGAGAGTGGGGTACCCCCAAGCTCCCCTAGGAAGATGTAATTGGCTTGTTTGAACAATCACGTAGGCTGGCAAGGAACTACTCAGGGATAAGAAAGAACATGTGCCACTGGGCATAGGGGCTAATGCCTATAGTCTCAGCTACTTTGGAGGCTGAGGCAGGATGACTGAGTCCAGGAATTGGAGGTTACAATGAGCCATGACTATGCCACTGCACTCCAACCTGGACAACAGAGCGAGACCCCAGGCCTAAAAAAAAAAAAAAGTAAAGAAAGAACAGTGCCTCATCCTTTAGATAAGGAGGAAACCTTATCCACAGGAGCAAAATAAGAAGATCTTGCAGTTAGGTGATTGGAGGCCTTCCTGGTTTCTGCCAGATGTTGAGGCAGCACATAATACTGGGCTTCAATTTTAGGCCTTACAACATACTTGTACATTGCTATGATGTAATACTGCAGCTGCTCTGGAAAACAGTTTGGCAGCTCCTGAAAAAGTTAAACACAGAATTACCCTATGATCCAGGAATTCTGTTCCTAGGCATATACTCAAGAGAACTGAAAGCTTGTGTTCACAAAACCTTGTACACAAATGTTCATGGTGGTATTATTCATAACAGTCAAAACAGAAACAACTGAAAGGTTTATCAGCTGATTAGTGGATAAAATATAAGGTGGTACATCTAAACAATGGAATATTATCCAGCAATAAAAAGGAATGAATAAGTGATACACACTACAACATGCATAAACCTTGAAAGCATTATGCTAAGGAAAACAAGCCAGTCACAAAAGACCACTTATCATATGATCCCATTTATATGAAATGTTCAGAATAGGTAAATCCACAGAGGTAGAAAACAGATGAGAAGTTGTCAGGTGGTGATAGGATGGGGAAATGGGTAGCGGCTACTATGATTATGAGGTGATAAGAATGTTGTAGAATTAGGCCGGGCACGGTGGCTCACGCCTGTAATCCCAGCACTCTGGGAGTCTGAAGTGGCCGGATGACCTGAGGTCGAGAGTTTGAGATCAGCCTGACCAACATGGAGAAATCCTGTCTCTACTAAAAATACAAAATTAGCCGGCCATGGTGGTGCATGCTGGTAATCCCAGCTACTCGGGAGGCTAAGGCAGGAGAATTGCTTGAACCTGCAAGGCAGAGACCGTAGTGAGCTGAGATTGGACCATTGCACTCCAGCCTGGGCAACAAGAGCAAAACTCCATCTCAAAAAAAAAGAAAAAAAAAGACTGTTCTAGAATTACTAGAATTAGATATTGGTGATGAGTATATAAGTTTGTGACAATCCTAAAAAGGGAATTTCATGACACACAAATTATATCTCAATAATAAAAATGAGAGAAGCAGCAGGGTGTGGTGGCTCACGCCTGTAATCTCAGCACTTTGGGAAGCCGAGGTGGGTGGATCACGAGGTTAGAAGATCAAGACCATCCTGGCCATCGTGGTGAAATCCCATCTCTACTAAAATACAAAAAATTAGCTGGGCGTTGTGGCATGCGCCTGTAGTCCTAGCTACTCAGGAGGCTGAGGCAGGGGAATTCCTTGAACCCGGGCAGTGGAGGTTGCCGTGAGCTGAGATTGTGCCACTGCACTACAGCCTGGGTGACAGAACAAGACTCCATTTCAAAAAAAAAAAAGAGAGAGAAGAGCTAAATACTGGTGACTAGAGCAATTAATTTTGAAGCGTTTAAAAGCAAAGGAGGCCAGGCATGGTGGCTCACGCCTGTAATCGCAGCACTTGGGGAGGCCAAGGCGGGTCAATCACTTTAGGCCAGAAGTTTGAGACCAGCCTGGCCAACATGATGAAAGCCTGCATCTACCAAAAATACAAAAATTAGCCAGGTGTGGCAGCGCATGCCTGTAGTCCTAGCTACTCTGAAGGCTGAGGCATGAGAATTTTTTGAACCCGGGAGGTGGAGGTTGCAGTGAGCCGAGATAGAGCCACTGTACTCCAGCCTGATCAACAGAGCTAGAATCTGTCACCAAAAAAAAAAAAAAAAAAAAAGCAAAGTAGACCTGGGTTGAAAAAGCTGCTGCTATCCTGGAAGTGAGAGAAAAGAAAAAAATCTATGCTTTCTCAATTTGACTCTTAACTCAGTCAATAAATATTTAAGTGCCTACTATGTGCCAGGGACTCCAATACAAAGGCACACTAGTGGGCAGACCCTGTATAGAGATTAACTACAATGAGGAAGACAACAATCAACCAACCATTTAATCAGGTATCAGTCCCAGGTGTGCAAAAGGCTGTCAAATAGATGCCCTAGAAGACAAAGGAAGCCTGTGTTTTTGCTGTCTAACCTAAGTCTGCCGAAGGTACAGAAAGTTCCTGACATAGTGATGCTAAAAGGAAATTAGCTTATTGAAGAGAGGAAGAAAGAGCATTCCTGGCAGAGGAAACCAGTACATGTGATGGCTCTTAAGTGAAAGACAGAATGGCCTATTGGGAAAACCTGAAAGAAGTTTATTATGGCTTGATTGAGAGAGTGTAAATGAGAGGGAGAGAAGGGGCAGTTGAGGATGGAGAGGTAAGTTGTGCCAGATCATAAAAATAATGTGGACTGTGTCAAAATTGTGAACTTTATCTTAAGAGCAATGGAGGCCTTTGAAAGACTTTAAGCAAGAAAGAAGTTACTTCTCTGACCTCATCTCCTACTGCCCTTCCCTCACTCTCTTGTTCTAGTCTCACTGGCTTCCTTCTGTCCCTCAACACTCAGTCACACTCCCAGCACAAAGCATCCACTAACTACCTTCAGTCTTTGTCCAAATGTCACCTTCTAGTTTGGGCCTATCCTGACTACCCAATTTAACATTTCAACTTACCCATAACTCCCATTACCCTGCAGTATTTTTCCTTTTCCCCTAACACTATAACTTCTAATATACTATATTTATATATTATTGTTGATATGGTTTGGCTGTGTCCCCACCCAAACCTCATCTTGAATTGTAACTCCCACAATTTCCATGTGTCATGGGAGGAACCCGGTGGAAAGTAATTGAATCATGGGGCTGGGTCACTTGTCTCCTAATAGAACATAATATAATTTCTACAGAGGCAGAACAGTCACTGTCCTTGTAAAGATTTTTAGATCAATAAAGTCAGTGGTCAGTGGCTTTAAAAAAAAAATTATGGTACAAGGCAGGGCGTGGTGGCTCATGCCTATAATCCCAACACTTTGGAAGGCCAAAGCAGGCAAATCACCTGAGGTCAGGAGTTTGAGACCAGTCTGGCCAACATGGTGAAACCCCATCTCCATTAAAATTACAAAAATTAGCCAGGCTTGGTGGCTTGCACTTGTAATCCCAGCTACTCAGGAGGCTGAGGCAGAAGAATTGCTTGCAACCCAGAAGGCAGAGATTGCAGTGAGCCAAGATTGTGTCACTACCCTGAAGCCTGGGTGACACAGCCAGACTCCACCTCAAAATAAACAAATTATGGTACATACAGCAGGATTAAAAAGCCATCAAAAGAGAAGTTTCATCTCTAACAATAGCACCTTGGTACACTGTAGTATTGAGTTCTAGGCATCAATCATATATTAACTCATTAAACCCTAACAACAATCTTATGAGACTGGTATTACTAATATTCCCTCATTTAAAAAATAGAGAAACTGTCATTTACTTAAGACCATTGGATAAATTGTTTTGAATGAAATTTCAGTTTAAGTAGTCTGTCTCTAGTGTCCACATGCTTTTAACCACTACATACTTATAGTGATATGGAAAGATATTCATGATATACTAAATGAAAAAGAGTATTGGACCAGGTGCAGTGGCTCACATCTGTAATCCCAGCACTTTGGGAGGCTGAGGTGGGCGGATCATGAGGTCAGGAGATCAAGACCATCCCAGTCAACATGGTGAAACCCCGTCTCTACTGAAAATGCAAAAATCATACAGGTGTGGTGGCACACGCCTGTAGTCCCAGCTACTAGGGAGGCTGAGGCAGGAGAATTGCTTGAACACGGGAGGTGGAGGTTGCAGTGAGCCAAGATCTCACCACTGCACTCCAGAGCAAGACTCTGTCTCAAAAAAAAAAAAAAAAAGAAAGAAAGAAAGAACAAGAGTATTATTTGAAAGAAAATAAATTTATGTGCATCCTTTCATACTGTTCTTCTCAACTTTCTCCCACTTTCCCATCTTATCTCAAACCCACATTAAAAATATAAATACATGCATACATATGTGCATAGATAGGTATTGAATACTTAGATAATCATAGACTAAAGCATGGGATGAAGATTCTATACCAGGTTTTTATTATGGTTATCCCTGGGGATGGGATTATGATTGAGTTTTCGTTATCTCTGTAGTGTTTACATACACATGTAGGACACAAAATGAGCACATAATACTTTGGGAAGGACAGAGAAAAACCCTCTGTCATTTGCTTTTAACTACAGTCAGTAAACAAAAAAATCTATTCTGACTGAAAAATTTCTCTGCCCAGCATGAAGTGGCTAAGATCAATTCTGACTCATCATCTCCAGTCTATTAAATCTATTGGATGTATTCTATGGCTATCTAATGTTTCATATAATTACATTTGGGGGAATATATCTGATCTACCTACTGGACACAAAAATGATCTAGTATTGTGAATCATTCTTTTAGCTCAATAGCTTTCTAGCTACCTGATAGGCCATTACTAACCAAAAAGAAGCTGGTCCCAATCAAAAAGTAGATGTTTTTAAAACCAAACTGAGCAATAGAGAATTCATCCTGTATCTATCCTGTTAAAAAAAAATGATAAATCCAACTTTCCCACTACCGAGATAAAAGTCTTTAGGCAATCTTGGGTTTTGATCTCTCAATTATCAACTAGGGGCTAGGGGAAGAATTAGATGTCTTCCTCTGACTAATACAATTTACTGTTCTACAAATAACACCTAGA
The DNA here is from genome assembly GCA_004027715.1 of Plecturocebus donacophilus. Classification (NCBI taxonomy): domain Eukaryota; kingdom Metazoa; phylum Chordata; class Mammalia; order Primates; family Pitheciidae; genus Plecturocebus; species Plecturocebus donacophilus. The sequence goes on from PVKP010009476.1 coordinate 61,935, forward strand.
TATTTAATGTATGTTAATGAGATAATCTGTTAGTACTGACCACAGAGTGTAAATGTTCAAGAAATGTCAGTTCTGTCCCCTCATCACAAGTAATGCTTCTAATACAGAGAAATCTTAAGTCTCTGTAGCTATACTGAGAATCAGTCAGGCTCAGTTCATAAGCACTTTGAGGGCCAGGCTCAGTGGCTCATGCTTATAATCCCAGTGCTTTGGTAGGCTAAGGGAGGAGGACTGCTTGAGTCCAGGAGTTTGAGACCAGCCTGGGCAACACAGTGAGACCCCTGTCTCTACAAAAATTTTAAAATTAGCTGGGCGTGGTGGCATGTACTTGTAATTCTAGCTCCTCAAGAGGCTGAGGTGGTAGGATCTCTTGAGCCCAGGAATTTGAGGCTGCAGCAAGCTATCACCACACAACTGTACTCCAGTCTAGGCAACAGAGTGAGCAGAATGAGACCCTGTCTTAAAAACCAAAAACACACTTTGGGAGGCCGAGGCAGGTGGATCACAAGTTCAAGAGATCGAGACCATCCTGGCCAACATGGTGAAACCCTGTCTCTACTAAAAATACAAAAAAAATTAGCTAGGTGTGGTGGCACGTGCCTGTAGTCCCAGCTACTTGGGAGGCTGAGGCAGGAGAACTGCTTGAACCCTGGAGGCGGAGGTTGCAGTGAGCTGAGGTTGCGCCATTGCACTCCAGCCTGGTGCCTGGTGACGGAGTGAGACTCTGTCTCAAAAAAAAAAAAAAAGCAAAAACAAAACAAAACACCCCAGCAATCTGAACTTCCTCAAAGTTTTAAATTTTGATATAAACAAATATATATTATTTTATCTGGTATAATACACTAGAAGCTGTAAGCCAGTCTATGTTTGGGTATTCTTTTTTCCAAGTGGGGGGTAATAGATCATTAAAGTACACTTCAGTTTAGTCCTATATATACTCTGTCTATGGGGGGTCAGCTCAGGATTCATACAAGGAAGTTACATAAATTCAGGCCACTAGTAGTGAGAAGGCTCTTTTCATCTTCTCTAACTAGTAAAATTCTCTAAGATGATGCTAGAAGAGTGCCCATGTATTGCTAAAGAAGACACAAAAAGCCTTCTTGCCTAGTGGCCAGAGAATGTCCTCTGTAGAGGCCTTGTCTGGGTGAACATGGACAAAATAAATAAAAATAATATGAACAAGTCAACATGTAAATCAAGAAGATAACTTACGAATGTTTATAATATTAAGTTGACACAGAGTACAGGTCTGACATCCAGAGAGGTATAAGCATGCGGTAAAAGCACTAGTAAAGATGAGTCACCAAAAAAGTGAAGAAAGGCATTTTGGTAAAGACATAATATCTGAGAGTTTAAAAAATTAAATATAATATGACAAATCAGAACTTTCTTGGACCTCCTTATACTTTCTTTATGTTTTAATATTGTTTTTAGCCTGAATTACATAACAATTTCAATGCTTAGGCATTCTAAAAGTCTTATTCCAGCCCTGTTGAGAGGACATCTTGGAAAGTTTCTGGCTTGGATTTGTTTTAATGAAAGAAAAAAAATTAGAGGTCAAAACCCATGACTTCATTAAAGGGCATAGCAAATATGTTTGTGTTATTTCATTTAAAATATTTTAAATATTTTTCTATTTTCTAAATAGCTTTCTAAAGGCATAAAAATTGTTCACATATAAACACAAATGATTTAATTTTAAAAAGTATTTTATGAACTTCACAAAGAGCAAATGTGTAATGGAATAAGAGATAAGGAACAGCAACCCACTTACTGAGTTCCAGAGGGCCTGCACTACTTCATGCCTTTGTTTAGAATCAAGGTTACGTTAATGATTAGGTATGGTTAAGGATCTCCTAACATATCAAGACGTCCTCCTATGATCGCACCTCATTAACTTTTGAGGGATTCAGAAGAATGATAAGGGATCTAGGAATACATTCTGAGTCACCTTGTAAAGAACAGTAATAATGACAGCTAACATTTAGTAGGCAGTAAAATGTTTTAGATACTATATTAAGGACTTCTTTGATCATCTCATTTAATTCTTATAACAATTCCATAAATTAATTTCTACTATTATCTCTAAACTCAGACTCTGAGCACTTAGAATATTTGCCTAAGTTCATATGGTAGGGCTGAAATTAGAAGCAAATCTGTGAGTCCAGTGTCTGCCATTTTAACCACCATGTTATACTGAGGAAAGGGTAACCCTGTGCCTTTGAGGCAATTATTGCCTTTAATATCAGAATGTCTTCTTTGACTAAAGGGCAAAAACCAGCTGTATTATTTTCACCAACTCTGCAGCAAATGTCTTGCAGTTACCACATTGTTAAACCTGTATGATATGTTGACATAAAATCCAACATGGTAATTATAATTCTAAAGTGTTTTATACATTTCTAACTATCATGGAAAGAACTGCAAATTGAAATGTAGCAGTTTCTTTTTTAGTCAGTATATTACAGAAACTTTTAAATAATTCAATTATATGTTTAGGTACCTCCAGAGATGTTATTATAATAAAAAGTGTTTTAAGAAAAAAGCAGGCATCATTTTGACAGAAAACAATTTCTAACTTTTTCTCTTATATCATCTAACTTACGTGATAAAAAAAAATATTTTATTTCACTGGAAAAAGCACTCTGATAGTACCACTTATTGAATGGATTATTTAAAAAAAAAGACTCCAAATAAATAACAGAAGGAGGATGAGGGGAGGGAAGAGGATCAGAGTTTCTCAGAGAAGTCATCTTTTTGTGTGTGTCTGAGAAACTAGAATGAGTCAAAGACTGTAAATTGAATTATTCCAGTCCCAAGGGCAAAGAGGTAAGAGAATTTGGTAACTTAAGATTAAAAAAAAGACTTACCTTTAGGAGAGCCAAAGCTACATGAAAGATTATGTTCAAACCCTGAAATAGAAAAAAGAACATGAAAATTACTGCCACATATATCACTATTTTAGTATTTTCCCAAGACTCCCATATATCTTTAATAAAATTCCTAATTGCTTTCATTTTCACAATCATTAAACCATGAGTTTTTTAAGAAAGCATTTTCTTTCCCTGAGTGGCTTTTTGTAAATTTTAGGTGCTATTTAATCAATGTTCACATAAAATTGTTTTTATAATAAGTTATTTTCCTTGAGTCAATTTCTAGATTATTTGCATGAGTGTAAGTCTTGTGAAAGTCAAATTCCTTGCTCAAGTTGGCAGAATGATGTAGACGTCTAAAATTATTAATTGAAATTCCTAACCCTAATCTGGGCATACAGGTGTTACAGTTAAACTGCAAGTAGCAGACAAAATAAAATAAAACAAAACAAGGCAAACAGTGTGGCTGGTAAGTGGGACAGGTTGTGTACTGGAGGCTTTAAGTATCACACTGCATTTCCACTACTGTTCTCACTGTTTGCTTATTTGTTTTAGCAATGGCTTTCAAGTATTATTCGTATAACTAGAGGTGGTCATTAGGGGCTATCTGCCAGACTTCCCTGTCTTTCCTGAAAACACAGCAATATTTCTTTAGAAAGAAACAAATTAAATTGCTCCTTAAGAAGCCATTTTAGAACTGAATTTTGAACTCTGGGTTCTGCCCAACTGCTCTGAAGAGATGTTGAGTCATTAAATTCAAAAGATAAAGAATCTTACATGATAAAGATAACAATCAGAAATAAGGCTGCTACAAAATGTACTGTTTCCTTGCCATGCGAGTCATCATACATAAGAAAAAAGGTATTTCAAGTACGAGTTGGTATAAGTCCCATCAGTCCTGGGTCTGTTTGATGAGCCCTCTTCATCTTGGTTACAAATACACTCTGGCTGGCTTTTGGAAATGGGGCTGTACCAAATGTATTATCCAAAAAACTTCTAATAAACCATGCTTTTTCTGTCTCTGAAACAACTCCAGAAGCAAGGATTAGGCCCAGATATTTAGAATGCATTCCTGTTATGATTTGCTATAACCTTTCACATTCAGCTGCCAGAAATATGACATAATGATGGAAGGAATGAATGATAAACACAAATATTCAGTTGGTTAAAATATAAATCAAATATTTTTGGTTTGGGGTTTACTCAGCTAATTCTTGGAGAAACCAAAAGCAGTAGGAAGTAAGTATAATCTGGCCGGGAGATAAAAACAGATGAACACAGTTTATCATCATACTAAGAAATTATCCTAGACTGTTTTGATCACAATTTACTAATTAGAAAAAGAAAAGACTATTATAGATTTTAAAATGTGGGTTACAATTAAGCAAAATTTGCTTTCTGAATCAAAATTTGAATTTTCACTCACTAGCTGCTGCCCACCTGCAAAAACTTAAAGGCCAATATAAAAAAGACCTACTGTCCTATCTCCAACTCTGTCCACCACCGCATCACAACTGCCAGGCAGCAGTTGTGGTCCTTTATCCTAAGCCAGTTTCCTACTCCTCCTCTCCTTCCCAAATCCTTTCACGGTAGCCTTTGGAAATTCCACTCCATGTTCAGCTACCTTGGCTGTATTCCTAACCTCCTTGTCAAACATTCCCCCTATAGGAAATAAGAACAAATAAAAGGTTCCTCTTCAAAGCTTTCCTCTTAGTTCATTATGAATAAATAGTAGTTTCTTCAAGGGTTAATTTACTCTAAAGTTTTTGCTAATAATCATAAAGTAGCTGTTAGTCATAATAAAGAAATAAATGCATCCCGTGTTCTTAGTTCTTACACTTCCACCTAGATATTTGCCCTGACATGCCTGGACAAGCCCAGGCAAGTCTTAGGTCAAAGCTTATTCCTCTTCTTTTTTTTTTTGAGACGGAGTCTTGCTCTGTTGCCAAGCTGGAATACAGTGGCCTGATCTCGGCTCACTGCAACCTCCACCTCCCGGGTTCAAGTGATTCCCGTGCCTCAGCCTCCTGAGTAGCTAGAACGATAGGTGCCTGCCACCATGCCCGGCTAATGTTTTGTATTTTAGTAGAAATGGGGTTTCACCATGTTGGCCAGGATGGTCTTGATCTCCTCAGCTCGCAATCCGCCTACCTTGGCCTCCCAAAGTGCTGGGATTACAGGTGTAAGCCACTGCGCCCAGCCTCCCCTTCCTTATTTGAAAATGTTATCACTTCTTTAAGCATTCCTCATGTTACTTCCTCTTTTCCTTGTTCTCATCTGCCTTTACTTCTTTAGAAAATTTCCAAGTTTTTGACCAATTGGGTCAAGCATAGATAGTGAGGTTCCATTCAGGTCAATGGAAACTGGACACAGTATAGGGCGACTGTGTCAGGTTATGAAAGTTATAAATGTCCCTATCTTCTCGATCAGGTGTGCTCTCATGGCAAGACTGCTGGTGAGTTGCACCTTTCCTGCAGGAGGTAAAACTAGCCTTGCTGAGGAATCTATTGTCTTGGCGTGGATTTTTCCTGACGTTATAAACCTGTTTCCAACACCCCCAAATTCCTTATTCACAGGAATAGTGAAATCTCATTGATTCTCATAACAATCTATACAATGATTCTCATTTTTCAGAGTGTGAATGTGACTAGCCCAAAGTTAACTCACGTGTAAACCAAAAAGAAAATTCTAATCCCTCCAACTGACCAAATGCATCTCTGGACCAAGGGAACCCAACTAAACTTGAAAAAATAGTTCAGACCATGACAGGAAGGAAGAATCAGGCATGCCCCATTACACTTTCCTCCCTTTGGAGTTCAGGCACACAACTGACCAGCATTAACATTAAAAGAGAGATCCTATAACAGACAGAACAGACTCAGAGCAGTAAGATGCCAAATTCCAACCTGACTCTAAGTATAATGTCACATGACAGATAGCAGGGCCCTGAAAGAAACTAAAGTATTTTATCCCAAAATAGATTCCTTTGACACATTTTGAAATGGTCCCACAAAGCTGTCTCTTATGGGGAAAATTTACATTCTATAGAGGATTTCCTTCTCTTTCCAGGTCATTTTCTGATCCTGAAGGGATTGGCTGAGAGTCTAGTACCTTTTAAGGATCTGAAAAGGAAACATTTGCCATCTATTGCCTCTGGGAGTAGTAACCTATAAGACTTCATATACTTATGTATATGTATAAGAACGTTGGTCTTTACAACGCCTTATCTTTTTTTTTTTTTAGAAAGAAAAAAAAAAGAATGAAAGAGAGAAAGAAAGAGGAAGAGAAAGAGGGAGAGAGAATGGGATTCTTGTTTTATTGCCCAGGCTAGAATACAGTCTAAAAATGGGTATTAAAAACCTCTTTTATGCCAATAATTGTGTTTAACAATGGAGACAGGAAGGAATACGGGATGAAAATAACAAATAAGCAGACAACCAATATTTTAT
>PVKP010009477.1:0-33012 GCA_004027715.1 Plecturocebus donacophilus
TTTTTTTTTTTTTTTCTTTTTTAAGACAGGGAGTCTCACTCTGTCACCCAGGCTAGAGTGCAGTGGCACGATCTTGGCTCACGGCAAACTCCGACTCCTGGGTTCAAGCGATTCTCCTGCCTCAGCCTCCCAAGTAGCTGGGATTACAGGCACCCACCAACATGCCTGGTTAATTTTTGTATTTTTAGTAGCAATGGGGTTTCACCATGTTGGCCAGGCTGGTCTTGAACTCCTGACCTCAGGTGATCCACCCACCTCAGCCTCCCAAAGTGTTGAGATTAAAGGCATGAGCCACTATGCCTGGCCGTTTTTGTTTGTTTGTTTTTTAAATCAGCACAAATGCAGTAGAGAAAATAAATGGGAGTATACGTTTTATAGGAGAAGTTGGGGCATATGATGACAATAATTTTATTGACTTTAAAAGGTAATCTTAAGTTTATTTAAAATTTCCATTGAATCAATGAAAATGGCAAGGAAGGGTTGGGCACAGTGGTTCATGCCTGTAATGTCAGCACTTTGGGAAGTCAAGGCAGGCAGATCACATGAGGTCAGGAGTTCGAGACCAGCCTGGCCAACATGATGAAACCCCGTTTCTACTAAAAATACAAAAATTAGCTGGGTGTGGTGGCACACGCCTGTAATCCCAGCTACTCCGGAGGCTGAGGCAGGAGAATTGCTTGAACCTGGTAGGTGGAGGTTGCAGTGAGCTGAGATCCTGCCACTGCACTCCAGCCTGGGTGGTAGAGCGAGACCCTGTCTCAAAAAACAAATGCAAGGAGAAATCAGGACAAAAATTCCAGCTGCTATTTGGGATAAACCTTGATTTTGATGTTTATTTTTCCAGTTAAAAAAGTTTTAATGCCTAAAATTTTTCCAATGGCTGAAAGTAGTAAAAATCATCCACTAATCTTCCCTTAGGCCAATAATAGAAAGTTCTCACGAGGCAAAATAGGAACCAGGAATAAGACCAGAGGAGGAGGAGAAGAACACCACTGACTAAGTCCTATGTGTATGCTGAAAGCAGACTCTCCCATGCTCCTGCTTCCGATATAGTCAGTTTCATAGATGTGTACATTATCATATGCCCCTCCATTGAACAAACACTGAATTAAGTGGAATGTGATTTTATCTCTGTGAATTGATCCAAGTCTAGGTTTCTGAACCTTAGCACTATTGACATTTTGGGCTGGGTAACACTGACACTGGCAAGGCACGGGGAGGTAGAAGGCCGTTCTGTTCCTTATAGGAAGTTTACAGCATCCCTAGATGCCAGAAACACTACCCAGGTGTGGCAGTCAAAAATGTCCCGAAGCATTGTCAAAAGTCTTCCCGGGGCCTTGGGACGGAGGGTAAAATGCCCATGGTTAAAAACTGTACAAACTGTAGCTTTAGGTCTACTGGGGCAGGGGGTGGGATGTAGTATGGAGAAGGAGAAAAAAAGATTGTCATCTGAGTGGCAATTTCCATGTTTGAAAAATGAAATACTGATTATTACGTTGGGCCACAAGTCTGGGAGAATCAAATGAGTTAAATTATATGCTACAAAATACTACAAAAAGTAGAATTTTAAGGAGAAATGGTTCTAGAGTTCATCTTGTTCAGCTTTCTTGTACAGGAAAGGAAAACGGAGTAAAAAGATATTTGCCTAAAGACCACACTAACGCTTTGCAAACTCAGATGATTATAATGAAACATTGAGTTGTTCCCACCCAGAAAAACAAACAACAGGAGCGAAACCTAATGGACCCCCAGAGGTGGCACCATGTGAGCATCAAACTGAATGGACCCCATGAGGTGGCACCATGTGAGGATCAAACCAGATGGACCCCCTGAGGTGGCACCAGGTGAGCATCAAACCAGATGGACCCCCTGAGGTGGCGCCAGGTGAGCATCAAACCAGATGGACCCCCTGAGGTGGCGCCAGGTGAGCATCAAACCAGATGGACCCCCTGAGGTGGCGCCAGGTGAGCATCAAACCAGATGGACCCCCTGAGGTGGCGCCAGGTGAGCATCAAACCAGATGGACCCCCTGAGGTGGCACCAGGTGAGCATCAAACCAGATGGACCCCCTGAGGTGGCACCAGGTGAGCATCAAACCAAATGGTGACTCTGATGGATTGAAACACACCTACATATTTCCAAAGCAAATATTCCTAATAATACTTTTAAAAACTCATTGGTCACTTTGGGAAGTTGCTTGTTACTCTGAATATTGATACATAAAGAATCCATCATTTATTCTGCCTTTCCTGAACAAACTGTATTTTATGGCAAACATGTAGTTGGCCTGGCACAGTGGCTCACACCTGTAATCCCAACACTTTGAGAGGCCGACACTGGAGGATGCTTGAGCTCAGGAGTTTGAGACCAGTCCGGGTAACATGGAAAAACCCCATCTCTACAAAAAGTTTAAAAATTAGCTGAGTGTATTATGTTCCTGTGGTCCCAGCTACTTGGGAGGCTAGGATGGGAGGATCATTTGAGCTCAGGAGGTTGAGACTGCAGTGAGCATGATCGTACCACTGCACTCTAGCCTGGGTAACATAGTGAGATCCAGTCTCAAAAATAATAACAATAATTGATGAAGAAAATTCACTAATAGTTGATGAAGAAAAATTCTAGCAATAATTACCAAAGGAATATCAGAAAGATCACTATTCTGTAACCCCAAAGGAAGGAATAGATCTAGGAAATGATTTTCAAAGAATGCTAAAACGATGAGGTAAAAAGTTGATGAGGCCAGGGGCAGTGGCTCCACACTGGCAATCCCAACACTTTGGGAGGCCGAGGCAGGAGGATCACATGAGGTCAGGGATTCAAGACCAGCCTTACCAACATGGTGAAACCCTATCTCTACTAAAAATACAAAAATTAGCTGGGCATAGTGGCACTTGCTGTAGTTCTAGCTACTCAGGAGACTGAGGCAAGAGAATCGCCTGAACCCAGGAGGTGGAAGTTGCAGTGAGCCAAGATCTTGCTACGGCACTCCAGCCTGGGTGACAGAGGGAAACTCCATTTAGGAAAAAAAAAAAAAAAAAGTTGATAAGCCCAAGTGTCCACGGATGAATGAATGGACAAACAAAATGTGGTCTATGTATATAATGAAATATTATTCAGCCTTAAAACAGGTGGAAATTCTGAAATATGCTACAACATGAGGAACCCTGAAGACATCATGCAGAGTGAAATAAGCTAGTCACAAACACACATACTGTGTGAGGCCACTTATAGGAGGTATCCAGAATAGCCAAACTCATAGAAACAGAAAGTAGAATATTTCTCAGGGCCTGGGAGGAAAGGGAATTACAGAGTTAGTGTTTGGTGGGTAGAGTTTCAGTTTTGCAAGATGAAGAAGTTCTAGAGATTGGTGGCACAACGCTGCCAATGTACTTAACACTGTGGAACTATACACTAAAAATGGTTAACATGGTAAATTTTATGTTATATGTATTTTACCACAATTAAAAATAAAAATTGGCCAGGACTGCTGGCTCACACCTGTAATCCCAGCAATTTGGGAGGTCAAGGCAGGAGGATCACTTGAGGTTAGGAGGTTTGAGACCAGCCTGGCCAACATAGTGAAACCCCATCTCTACTAAAAATATAAAAATTAGCCAGGCATGGTGGTGTGCACCTGTAGTCCCAACTACTTGGGAGGCTGACATAGGAGGACTGCTTGAACCCAGGAGGAGGAGGTTGCAGTGAGGTGAGATCTCACCACTGCACTCTAGCCTGGACATCAGAGCAACACTCTGTCTCAAAAAAATTAAATTAAAAATTAAAAGTCCCTGGAGCAAAATCTGATGGGAACTTTATGATGGACAGATCAGCCTGTTAGCACTAATCCTACTGAGCCTATCTTGGCACCATTAAAAATGGTCCAACCAAGATGTTACACGTTCACGATGTGATACAGGAAGAATCACACAGCCTGCCTAGAAAATATTCTTGACAACAAGAAGACCGAATGTCATCAGGCCTCAAGATTTAACTCTTAGTTTGCAGGAAACATGGGGAAGAGAAGAACAAGTTAGTTGAAACTATGAAGAAGCAATCAGTCAAATCTAGGGTGCAAATATTCTATAGGATGAAACACCCAGTTTTTCCAACAGATCAGTGATATGAAAAACACAGGAGATACTATTATGAAATAAAAAATATTTCAAAGACATAACAACCAAACACAATGTGTGGATGGTGTCTAGATCCCGATGTCAACAACTTGTCAACACAAGGGCGTCTCTGAGAGATCAAGAAAATGTGAGCATGGATGGGTGTTAGATGCTATTCAGAAACTGTTACTAGTATTGTTAGTGCAACAATATCATGGGGGTAACATAAAGGGGGGAAAAGCGCCTTTTAGTTAGGAAGTATTTATGTGTGAAATGACACAATGTGCTTTAAGTTAATCCAAAAGGAAGTTAATCAAAAAGGAAGAAAAAAGCAATAAAACAAGATTGGAAAAATACTGAAGCTATATTATGGGTACATGGGATTGATGATATTCTTTTCCCTGCTTCTGTGTTTTATGTTTCAAAAAACTCCATTAAAAAACCCAATTTTTTTCCACAGAAAAGCAACAAGTTTATATTAAAAACTATAACTCTCTTCTATAATACATTTCTAATGCAGATGGGAAGATTAACTTGATTTCTAGCTACTTCTAGCCCTCAACCTACTAGCATTTTTTAAAATTTCAACTTTTATTTTAGACACAGTGGGTACATGCACAGATTTGTACATGGGAATATTGAATGATGCTGAGGTTTGGAGTATGGATCCTGCCACGCTGGTAGTGAGCATAGTGCCTGGGTAGTTTTTAACCCACCTGCCCCCACACCCTCTAGGAGTCCAGAGTCTATGGTCCCTATATATTTATGTCTATGTGTGCTCAATGCTTAGCTCCCACTTCTAAGTGAGAACATGCAGTATTTAGTTTCCTGTCCCTGAGTTAATTTGCTTAGGATTATGGCCTCCAGCTCCATCCATGTTGCTGCAAAGGACACGATCTCATTTTTTTTTTTTTTTTTTTTTTAGACAGAGTCTTGCTCTGTCACCCAGGCAGGAGTGCAGTGGTGTGATCTCAGCTCACTGCAACCTCTGCCTCCCAGGTTCAAGTGATTCTCTTGCCTAAGCCTCCTGAGTAGCTGGGATTACAGGCACATGCCACCACACCCAGCTACTTTTTTTATTTTTACTAGAGACAAGGTTTCACCGTGTTGGTCAGGCTGATCTTGAACTCCTGACCTCGTGATCCACCCACCTCGGCCTCTCAAAGTGCTGGGATTACAGGCATGAGCCACCGTGTCCAGCCATGATCTCATTCTTTTTTATGGCTGTATAGTATTCCATAATATATATGGACCACATTTTCCTTATCCAATCTATCACTGATGGGCATCTATATTGATTCCATGTCTTTGCCATAATGAATAGCACAGTAATGAACTGACAAATGCATGTGTCTTTTTGGTAGGATGATTTATTTTCTTTTGAGTATATACCCAGTAATTAGATTTCTGGAAGACGACCAATCTTCTTAAGTAAGTAGCCCCAAAGGAACATACACACGTACAACATAGGCAGAGCTAGCTATAACCAAAGTATAAGAAAATGAGGAAGCCAGGGATTCCTGAGGATAAATACGTCCATCAATGTGGAGAGTTAACAGGTGCAGGATATGAGAAGTCAGACCTCAGGCCTTTGAAAACTGAGCTAGCAAAATCTACAATGCCCATATTAAGCCAGAACCTTGAGAGGTGGCCTACATCCTGAGAAAGGGAGGGCTTTAAGTCTATTTTTCTGGACTGCCAGAAAAGGGAGCCCATGGGCTCTTCAGGGGTTCTGGAGGGGAAAATTAACAATGACCACAATAATAACAATGATTATCAACCCTGAGGAATTGTAACCACATGGGACTAGGAATTCGTTTAACACTCTGTGCATTCAAGGGGTAAACTCCAAGCTGAGGAAGTAAGTGTAAGGGGTCACAGGTTGGTAGCAGCCCTGGCATCCAAGTGAAACAAACAAAAAAACCCTAGAGGAACGCAGCCAGGAATCCAACCCCTCAGGACTCCCACAGATACATTTCAATCAAAACTGAGATCACATTCAAAGTATTAGTCATCCGAGAAACAAGTCAGTATGAGCAAAAGTGAGCAGAAAGACAAACAGTAGACTGAGACACTTCCTTGCACCCCAAGGACGTCAGGTGTTGGAATTCCCAGACACTGATTCTACTTTGTATGAAATCGTTTTTCAAAGAAGGATTTTAAAATGAACCAGGAAAGAGATGATCAAAATGGCCAGGCTCATCTTCTGTAATCATCAGAGAAATGCAAATCAAAACCACAATGAGATACCATCTCACAACAGTCAAAATGGCCATTGTTAAAAAGTCAAAAAAAAAAAAGAAAAAAACCCAGAAGCCAGCAAGGCTGTTGAGAAAAGGAAATGCTTATACACGGTTGGCTGGAATGTAAATTAGTTCTACCAGTGTGGAAAGCAGTTTGGAGATTTCTCGAAGAACTTAAAACAGAGCTACCATTCAACCCAGCAATCCCATTGCCAGGTACATACCCAAAAAGAAAAAGATCATTTTACCAAAAAGACATGTATGCTCTGATGTTCATCAGAGCACTACTCACAATAGCAAAGACATGGAATCAACTTAGGTGCCCATCAATGGTGGATTGGATTAAGAAAATGTGGTACATATACACCACGGAATACTATTTAGCCATAAAAAAGAATGAGATCATGTCCTTTGCAGCAACATGGTTGCAGCGGGAGGCCGTTATCCTAAGCAAATTAACACAGGAACCGGAACCCAAATACTTCACGTTCTCACTTAGAAGTGGAAGCTAACCACTGAGCCCACATGAGCATAAACATGGGAACAGTGAACACTGCAGACTACTTGAGCCAGGAGGGAAATGGAGGGATGGATTGAAAAACTACCTATTTGATACTATGCTCACTACCTGGGCACAATGTGCCCATGTAACAAACCTGTACATCTGCCCTCTAATATAAAAGTTGAATTTTTTTTTTTTTGAAACAGAGTCTCACTCTGTTGTCCAGGCTGGAGTGCAGTGGCATGATCTCAGCTCATTGCAAACTCCGCCTCCTGGGTTCAAGCGATTCTTGTGCCTCAGCCTCCCAAGTAGCTGGGATTACAGGCACCTGCCACCACGTCTGACTAAGTATTGTATTTTTAGTAGAGACAGGGTTTCACCATGTTGGCCAGGCTGGTTGCAGACTCCTGACCTCAAGTGATCTTCCTTCCCAAAGTGCTAGGATTACAGGCGTGAGCTACCATGCCTGGCTAAAAGCTGAATTTTTTTAATGGCCAGGCATTTGACCTCAGAACTTTGTGGGAACACAGGGAGAACTATTTGACCCCTGTACTTCTGGTGCTTCCATTCTGGTAAGATAAACAAATCCACATAATCGAAATACATCAGGGGTAAAAACTCAAGCAGTTATAGAACATGAGAAGGAATAAGAATAAGTGTGTCGGGCAAGGAGGACCCAGGCTGTACCTAGAGGCGGCAGCCTCTCCACATGATTCACGGATGATTGCTCTGTGCGCAGGAACAGAGCCCAAGTATTGCCAGATGTTCCAGTTTCCCCAGAAAAGACATACATCCAAATTGTAAAGTAAGTCAACATGGTTTGTACATGTTAGCCACTGCGGGAGACATCTGAAGCTTCTGCTACCCAATATTGATTCGTCTTTCTTCTAAAATATTATGGGGTTACATATGATTCCCCTTTGAAGACCTCCCCCTTTCCTATTCTCAACCCAGTCTCAGTCTCTTCCTGGTAGAGCTGACTCCATCTCTGGCTGCAGGGATGGGCATGTGACTCAAGCTTGTCCAATCAGAGCAGAGCAGTCCCCTGGACCATACTAATTGGCTTAGAAGTGGGTCGGTGATTCAATCAGAGAAAATGAGAAGCCATGAGGCGTTTGGGAGAATCTTAGGAAAAAATTATCTCTTATTCCCTTGGGCTGAGAAGATATAAGGGCTGGAGCAGCAGCAGCCTTTTTGTGACCATTATACAGAGATTCTGTCTGTGGCTAGATCCACATGGTCAAAAACATTGCTGAGGAGCTAGAGAGAGACTGAGGCCTGATGACATCACTTGGGCCCTGCAGACTTTTCATTTATAGTAACAGGTTAATTTGCTTTCATGCTGAAGCTAGTTTGAACTGTGTAGGGTCCAGACCTACAGGGTCCTGTGAGTCCCTCTCTACAGGTGTGGAGACGAGAAACTGTAGAAATAAAAGACACAAGATACAGAGATAGAGAAAAGAGAGTTTGGGCCCAGGGGTCTGCTACCAACCAAAGCACAGAGTATGGCAGTGGCCCCGAGTGCCTGGACGCTCTGAATTTTATTGAGTACACAGCAGGGGCAGAGTAGGTAGGATGAGGTAATGGTGGTCAGTGACAGGGTCAGGTATATCACGTGTCCTGCAGATAGGGGCCCAAGACTTTGAAGAAGCCGAGGCGAGGAGAAAACCTAAGGCGTCAGCACTTTTTTCATACTTGTCAAGAAATAACAAGGTCACTAAGATTTATGTTACTAATTCTTATCTTCTAAGAAAAAGAGGAGCCAGGTGCAGAAGCAGAACTTGAAAGTAGCCATGGAATGTGACTGCTGAAGCACAGCACCACATAGAGACAGTTAAGTCCCGGGATGTCTGTGGGCCTCCCTGACAGCTGTCAGGCCTCCCACAAGAGCCTGGAAGAGTGGAGATTTCTCCTCACTCCCCTGAGGAAGGAGACATCTTAGCCATCTTGGACGTCTCCTTCCCTAGCTGGCTAAACAACAGGCGCTTTCACAGCACAGACACTGTCACACAGCCAAGGCGCCCGCCAGCACCCTTATGCGGGCGTGACAGAGGACTCAGAGCATCTTGCCTTAAGGTCATCTTTTCCAATGCCACTTCAGTCCCATACTTCTTGACCTGAGACTTATTAGTAAGATTAAAGATTATATGATTATATATGTGTATATATTTGTGATTATATATGAATAGCTATGTGATATTTATTTTATATATGTAGGAATAATTACAAAACTATATCTCTAATTCGTTTCTAATTCTGTTATATGAGAACATGCTGAGGCTTCAGACCTTGCCTCGGCTCTTGCGGAGTTCCCCCCCACAGAACTGGGCTCTGATATGGTTTGGCTGTGACCCCACCCAAATCTCATATTGAATTGTAGTTCCCATAATCCCTACATGTCGTGGGAGGGACCCGGGGGGACCTTCATGCTGCTCTCTCGGTAGTGTGCGAGCTCTCCGCGACCTGATGGTTTATAAGGGCTTTCCTCTTTCGCTTGGCCCTTCTCCTCGCTGCTGCCATGTGAAGAAGGACGCATTTGCTTCCCCTTCCACCATGATGGTAAATTTCCTGAGGCCTCCCTTGCCCTGCAGAACTATGAGTCAATGAAACCTCTTTCCTTCTCAAATTACCCAGTTCTCAGGCAGTTCTTTATAGCTCCATGAGAATGGACTAACACAGGCTTTTTGTCACGCCACAGAAAGAGGCTCTATCCTCCATCAACTAGTTAAAAGTAGTTTAACACACTGTGAAAGCCAAAGAAAGATGAAGGCTGACTGTGGCCTTCCATTTGCAGTTTCAGGACCTGGCCCGACCTCCCTCTGTCCCACTGTTGCATAGCCTCCTTCACTCCCCATCTTCCAGCTCTTGTTCCCACTGTTCCTTCCTCCTGCAATGACTTTCTCTTCCTTCTCTCCCTCCTGAAATCCTACATCCTTCAAGACTCAGGTCAAATGATTCCTTTTTCTTAGAGCCCTTTCTGAGCCCACAAGCTCCAGCCCACGTGGAAGCACATCCCTCCCTCTCCCACTCCAGCTCCTCTACCAGTCAGCCCCAGTCTCTTCCTGGTAGAGTTGACTCCATCTCTGGCTGCAGGGATGGGCATGTGACAAACGCTGAGGTCATCTCAAACTAGACCAACAGGGACCCCCTGCTGAGCACTCAGCCCTTCTACCAAGAATCCTAATGACCGAGGAACATTACTGACCCCCTTGTTACTTGACAATGATTCAAATTCCAGAGCCGGATTAGAAGCAACAACCTTTGAGACTTAAGTTTCAAAAAACAATCAGTTCTTAGGAGAGATCAGAAAACATAGCGAAAGGCGAAGACTTTGGTGAGGTATCGGAAAGAAAAGAACAGTTGTTCTGGACAAAGAAAGAGTCTATGTTGAGAGCAGTAAGTAAGGCAGAAAAACTGGACATATTTAAACCAAATGAAAAAAAATAAATAAATAAACCAAACAAAATGATTCAGAGGAAACCTGAGATGCAATGTCCAGAGTCAGGGGACTGAGTGGCTCAGAAAGGAAGATCAGCAGCATGTAACAGGAATGATCTGAAACAGCAAAATGCCTAAAACAGTAGCGCTGTTGAAACGAGAGGAAAATGCAGATGGCAGTGAGATGCTACAAAACCTCCAGAAACCCAGAGAGGTGACAAAGGCTGAGGTCATCTCAAACTAGACCAACAGGGAGGCCCGCTGTTGACTGGAAGCAGCTCTCTCAAAAGGTAGGGATCATGTCGGTTTGCTGTAGGTGGAAACTCAGGGCCACCAAGGCCTTCTGGAATTTGCTACTCAATAAACAGACACAGGGAAGGGGCACAGGAGGCCAGGCAGTGGCTAGGTGTGCCCAAAGAGCCACTATAAGTCAAAGGGCAAAGTGAGCAGGGGTGTCAGCTTATAAGCCACCCCAGGCAGATACTCTCTCTTCTCACTGTCTAAACCCTGCCAAGGACCACAGAGCCTTGTACACAGCCCCTATGCCTCCTTCCCCAGGTCCAACTGTTCCTTTATAGGATAAAACAACTGCCCCAGACCACCTCCAATCACAGAGGCTCAATCTTTGCTGGGGAGAAGACTGGTTAAGGCTCTGGGCCCTCTTTCCAGAAAAATATATGTGGGCTCAGACACATCAAAGCTTCCTCCCAATTTCAGTTGTTCGCACCTTCCCTGGCGTCATCTTTAAGTCTCCTTGGACAACGGTCCTAAACTCACTCATTCATTTATTTTATCTTAAGAGATGGGGTCTCACTAAGTCACTCAGGCAGGAGTGCAGTGGCATGATCATAGCTCACTGCAGCCTTGAACTCCTGGGCTGACACAATCCTCCTGCCCCAGTCTCCAGAGTAGCAGAGACTACTACAAGTGCATGCCACCACATCCAGCTAACTTTTTTATTTTTGTAAAAACAAGGTCTCTCTATGTTGCCTATGCTGGTTTCAAACTCCTGGGCTGACACGATTCTCTCTCCTCAGCCTCCTAAAGTGCTGGGATTTCAGCTGTGAGCTACCATGCTCAGCCCCTAAACTCATTCATTTATTTTTTTTAAATCCTTATTGAATGTTGGCTGCATGTCAGGTACTGCTCTGAGCAACAGGGATGCTTGGGTGAACAAGAAAAGAATGGCCAGGCGCGGTGGCTCACGCCTGTAATCCCAGCACTTTGGGAGGCCAAGGCGGGCAGATCACTTGAGGTCAGGAGTTTGAGACCAGCGTGGCCAACATGGTGAAACCCCGTCTCTACTAAAAATACAAAAAATTAGCTGGGTGTGGTGGTGGATGCCTGTAGTGCCAGCTACTTAGGAGGCTGAGGCAGGAGAATCTCTTGAATCTGGAAGGCAGAGGTCGCAATGAGCCGAGATTATGCCACTGCACTTCAGACTGGGTGACAGAGCAAGACTCTGTCTCGAAACAAAAACAAAGAATCTTCAGCACATGGAGTGTAGCTTCCAGGTTATATCCCAGCCATCCAACAATCAGAAAGTCTGGAGGTGCAGCCCAGGAACTTAGTGATTCTGACATGGAGCCAGGTTTAGGACCTCCTGTTCAAGAAATGCCTGGTCAAACTCCTTCTGTAAGAAGAGAGGTGAGAATAATATTTGAAGGCATGTGCTCTGACTCAAGTATTCATGTACTGCTGGGGGGTCTAGATTGGTACCAGCACTTTGCAAAAATGTTTGGCAGAATCTTTTAAAGCTGAACATCTGCTGAATCTGCAACTCAGCAATTCTACTCCAAGATCTGTATCTAATAGATAAGTACACGCACGCATACCAAAGGACATATACAGTGGCGCCCAATTAGCCCTTGTGTTCACACCTCTGTGGAATCCTCTCCCCTTGAGTCAAGGCAGGACTTGTAACTTATTTTAAGGTATAAAAAACAGCATAGGTGATGGGGTGTAATTTCTGTGATTATGTTACATAAGATTATAACTTCCATCTCTCTATTGAGAGTCTATTGAGGGTTCAGAGTCATAGACTCTGTCTATTGACTCTTACTGGCATTGAGGAAGGAGCCACCTTCCAGAGGGGACCACATGGCAAGCAACCAAGGGTGAGCTCAGCTGATACCCAGGAAGGAGCTGAGGCTCTCCTTCTGACAACCCTCAAGGAACTGAATGTTACCAATAAGAATGTGAGCGTGAAAATGGATCCAGCCAGGTGCAGTGGCTCATGCCTGTAATCTCAGCACTTTGGGAGGCCAAGGTGGGAGGATCACTTGAGCCCAGGAGTTCAAGACCAGCCTGGGCAACATAGTGAGATCTCGTCTCTACTAAAAATATAAGTAAAAAAAATAACTGGTCTTAGTGGTGCATGGCTGTGGTCCCAGCTACTCAGAAGGCTGAGGTGGGAGGATCGCTTGAGCCTGGGAGATCAAAGCTGCAGTGAGTTCTGATCACACCACTGCACTCCAGCCTGGACAACAGGAGAGACCCTATCTCAAAAAAAAAAAAGAAAAAAAGAAAGAAAGAAGAGAAAAGAAAAAGAAAACAGATCTTTCCACCACCACAACCAGATCTATCCCCAGTTGAGCCTCAGATAAGACCCCAGTCCTGGCCAACTCCTTGATTGTAGCCTGTGAGACCCTGAAGCAGAGGACCCTGCTGAGCCCTGCTCAATTCCTGATCCCTAGAAACAGTGAGATGATAAAAGTGGGTTGTTTTGAGTTGCTAAGTTTGTGGTAGTTTGTTAAGCAGTAATAGATAACCAATAGAATGGAATACAATAGAACAATGAGAATGAATGAACCACAGCTACTTGAAAGGGCATGCTTGAATCTCCCAAACATAATGTTGAGCAAAAGAAATTAGACAGAAGATGGAATTTGTAGGATTCCATTTACATAAAGTTCAAAAACAAATAGAACTGGCTGAGCGTAGTGGCTTACACCTGTAATTCCAGCACTGTGGGAGGTGAGGCAGGTGGATCACCTGAGGTCAGGAGTTCGACCTCCTGACCAACACGGTGAAAGCCCACCTCTACTAACAATACAAACATTAGCTGGGCATGGTAGCAGGTGTCTGTAATCCCAGCTACTTGGGAGGCTGAGGCAGGAGAATCTCTTGAATCCGGGAGGCTGGGGTTGTAGTGAGCCAAGATTACGCCATTGTACTCCACCCTGGGCAACAAGAGTGAAATGCTGTCTCAAAACAAACAAACAAAACAGAACTAATCCATGACATTGGAAGTCAGGATAGAGGCTATCCCTGGGGGTGGGTAATGACTGGAAGTGGTCACAGGGAGACTTCTAGGGGTGCTGGTGATGTTTTGCTTCTTGATCTGGATTCTGGTTAGCTGAGTAAGTACACTTAGTAAAAATTCAAAAGGTGTTTCAGCCCATTTGTAATAATATAAAGTGCAATTATGAACTGAGACAAATGCATATTTTCAATATGTATATTATCTTCGATAAAAAGTTTATAAAAAGTACAGCACTTTGTAGTCTAGCAGCCAGAGTTTGAATTCCAGAACCACCATTTGTAAGATATGTAACTGGGTAAGTTACTTGACTTTTCTGTGCCTCAGTTCCTCCTTCTGTATAGTGAGTTGGGCTAAGAATTAAAACTGCATGACATGGTGGTGGGTACCTTGTTAGCCTTAAGAAATATGAGCTGATTTTGTTAACCACGTTCATAAAGGTTCATTGTCACTCAGAAAAACACAGTAGAAGTTTGCCCACAGGCCTGGAAGTAGAATTTATGGAGTTGTCCAGCAGGTGCTACCCCATAGAGACTGCTGGGTTCCCAGGAATCACCTCAAGCTGTGACTAGAGGAAGGAGCACACCCTATCTCTTATATCCATATCCACAGCTAGAAAGGTCTCAGAGCAGCCGGCCAGATGATACAAGACTAGCCAGCCAGACGATACGAGACTAGTCGTCCAGAGATCAAGTTTATTCTGGAGTGGGACTGAGTCTTGCTGCAAATCAAAGTTTCTCCAGAGTGTGTGTAACCTGGGTTGATATTGGGGCTCTCTTCCCACAGCATCAGAGGAAAAGAAAATAGGTAATAATTGCAGACACTCATAGACCCAGTCAGTTGTACCAGCCACTGATCCACTCTTTCGTACATATTAACCCATTTAATCCTCTCAGTCGGTGCTGTTGTTATACCCATTTCACAGGCAAGTGAAGTGAGGCACAAACAAAATGCAACAAAAACCAGGCCCAGGACTGGGGGGTGGTCAGTACACTTTGCAGTTTTTGAATGGATGGTACAGACAGACCCCCACAGCAAAGCACAAGGAAACAAGAGGAACTGACTTTGAAGACCGATTCGCAAGATAAATGAATGGTCCAAACCAGCATTCAAGAGTCCACATGAGAGGAAGCGGCATGTTTTCTCATTGTCTGCCAGGGGAAAAGGCAAGGACAGCTACAGAAGGCCTCAGTTACTAGTGATTCTCTCCATGGTTTGAAATGATTTTTATGAGTCTGTGTGTGTGTGTCTGTATATAAAAATCCGTACTTCCTGAGCTTATATGGTCGGGTTACTAATGGGCCATGGAGTCTCCAGGGGGCCCTCTGCTCTCTGTCATCTGTCACCCTGCACAACAGCTCGGCTATTTCCTACACTCGTGTACTGTATCACTCTTGCTCTTTCTCTGGCTCTCTTTCATGCCACAGAGGCTGGGGAAGCATCCCCACCTCTCCTGGCCGGGGCTGGGGCCTGAAGCCAGCATTCATTTCATGTTGGAATGCAACACCAGGCAGCAGAGAGCAGCAGGAGAAACATGAGGCAGGTCTCCGAGGATGGAGCACATGGGTGGGCTCTCCCCAGTCGGGAACAGCCCAGGGAAGGTGGCTGGAAAGGAAGGAGATTTTATGGGGGCAGAAGTTCTGCAGGAAGGAAGCCCAGTGCCCAATATCAGCAGGGAATGTGGGTGGCAGGCCTGAGCTGCCTCCTCTTGGCGTAAGTCCCCTTCCCTCCCTGCCTGGGCACTGCCTGAGCCTTTGGACAGATAAGAGCGCAGGCTGCTCAGAAGTGAAAAAAAGCAGGTGATGAGTGAGTGGCATCTTGTGATTGTGACAGCTGTCACCTGCAGGTCCCCATGGGAAATACCTTCCTTGTCACATTCATCTAGATTCAAATCCTGCCAGATTTTCCAGCTCTGTGAACCTTGGACACATTTCTCCCTATCTCTGAGCGTTATTTCCTACGATATGGGCTTGCTAGTCACTGAGAGTTCAATAAAAAATTAACCGTAGGCGCTACCAAGAAGCACAAATAATCTAGAAACACCTTTTTTTTTTTTCAGGGACAGTATTTTTAATGTCTCATCACTGTTTAATTGCAAGGTACAACTCTCCCACACAGCCCAGGAAATGGTATCATAAAGCCCTAAGTTATTGGGTATTTGATTTTCTGTTTACAAAATGAAAATGGATGATACGAAATTGAGTTTCAAGAATTTTGCACCCCTTGAGGTAACGGTGTCATCCTGAGGGACAGAGGATCCTTAATTAAGATTTGGCAACTTCAGCTTCACTGATTCTGAGTGTCAGCTTTGCTCTCAGTTTAGGTTTTTGCTGTTTTATTTTTTTCACTGAGATATCAGCTAACAGCAACAGATGATCTCTAGAAGCCTGGTGAGGGTCATGGGCTGTCACCTCATTGCGGGCCTGGGTTTCCTTGGGGTCTGTTGGATAGTGAGCAAGTTTGTATTCTGGGCTGTAGGAAAAGATGGCCAGGGGCAGATCTGTGTTACTCATAGTTAAATGATTACAAGCTTGCTTTGCTTTTTATACACTGAAATTTGTGCCATGGATCAAATATTGAATTTAGAAAACTCCAAACTGTGGTGCAGTAAAATAAAAGCAGAGATCAAGTGGTAACAGGAGGCCTACAGTAAAGACCGTCTGAGAGCGCTTTAAATCGCGGGATGCTGCGGTGTGGTTGCGAGCCAGCCAAGACAGCTTTGGTCCCACGATCTCTTCCCAACATAGGGTCTGCATGAGGGTGTCATAAAGAGGGCTTGTGCAAGAACTCCGGGAGGGAATGCAACCTCTGCTCACAAGACTCAGGAGGGTCTTTGCAGATGGGAGCTTGCAGGACAGGAAAGCCTTGCAGGGCAGTGATAACCAAATGCCACAGGTTCTGCCTATGTTCTCAGAATATGGAGTAATTCTGATTGCTCTGTGTCCGCAGTGCTCAGGAGTTAAAAGCCCCTTGATGCACTGTGTGTGCTCAGACCTTGTGGCTCCTTATCCACTGTGCCTCTTTTGCAGAGGCACCTAGATAGAATAGACAATGGGTGATAAAACTCAGTGTCCTTAGTTAGAATTTCTTAGAAGAACCACATTTGCTATTGAATGCCGCAAGACACATGCTCTCCTCACTCTACCCCCACTCCTCCCCCCAACCCAGAGCTCAGTGCCAACAGGGGTCACCATTGGACCCCTGGACCCATACTGTGAACTTCTACTCTTATCTGTCTTCTTTCTTTTCTCACTCCCTCTTCACTGCCGGGACTCCGGGCACCCATGTACAGGGTAGGGCTGGTTCCCAACATTGGGTTCATGTTAATGTCAAGAGTTTGACTAAAGACAAGCATGGAGAGATAGGAGCAGGGGTGGAGGTGGTGTTCAGGCCTTGGCAGGGAACTAGAGGAACAGGCATCCTGGGGCGAGGACAGGTCAGCCCTGCAGTCCTCAGAGGACAGAAGACAGGATTCAGAAGGGTGGCAGGGGCTTCCCTCTGTGTATTTATTCATTCAGACATTGCTCTAGGGACTGGTAGCATAGCAGCCAACAAAACAGGAAAAAAAAAATCCCTGCCTTCATGGAGTTTAGAGTCTACCAGGGATTAGGGAGGGAGACACAATAAATAACATAAATAAATAAAAGAAATAGTATGTGAATTGATAAGTGGCATCTTAGTCCATTTGTATTGCTGTAAGGTAATACCTGAAGCTGGGTAATTTATCTAGAAAAGAGGTTTATTTGGCTCACGGTTCTACGGGTTGTACAAGCATGGCACCAGCATCTGCTTCTGGTGAGGGTCTCAGGCTGCTTCCACTCCTGGTAGAAAGTAGAGCCTGCAAGTGCAGAGATCACATGATAAGAGAGGAAGTGAGAGCAAGCGAGGGGGAGGTGCCAGGCTCTTTCTAACAATCAGCTCTTGTGGAAACTGAGAGTGAGCATTCATGCACCCTACCAGAATGGCACCAATCCATCCATGAGGGATTCACCCCCGTGCTCCAAGCACCTCCCACCAGGCCCCACCTCCAACACTGAGGATCACATTTCATCATGAGATCTGGAGGGGTCAAATATCCCAACTATAGCAGGTGGCAAAAAGAAAGGAAGAGGGATAGAGTGTTGGGGTTTTTATTTTGTCTGGATGTGCTCTTGTTGTTCTTTTTGTGTTTGTCTGAGACAGAGTCTTGCTCTGTCACCCAGGCTGGAGTGCAGTGGTGCGATCTTGATCTCGGCTCACTGCAACCTCCACCTCCTGGGTTGAAGCAATTCTCATGCATCAGCCTCCCGAGTAGCTGCGATTATAGGCATGTAGCACCACACCCAGCTAATTTTTGTATTTTAGTAGAGATGAGGTTTCACCATGTTGGCCAGGATGGTCTCAATCTCCTGACCTCGTGAACCACCTGCCTTGGCCTCCCAAAGTGCTAGGATTACAGGTGTGAGCCTCCACGCCCAGCCATTCTTGTTTTTATTTGCTTTTGTTGTTCTTGTTGTTTTTGTTTGTTCTTTTTTGTTATTTGGTGGTGGTGGGTTTTTTTCAAAAAAACAATTTTAGAAAAGATGATATGTGAGTAAAAAGCTAAAGAAGGCAAAGAAGACTCCTGGGAGGAAGTGCATTCCGGGCAGAGGAACCAGCAAGAACAAAGGCTGAGGCAGAAATGTGTGGGGGAGTGGGGCCTGACCCTCTCTGTTCCTGTGAAGCCATCACATGGGTCCCAGCCCTTGTGGTCACTCCTAGCATTTTCTGCCTAGAATCTTTCTGGTTGTAGGAAACTGATCTAGGCAGAACCTTCCAGACTGAGGGCCTGGAAAAGATCTCTAGGGACAGGCTCCAGGAGAGGTCTCTGCAGTTCAACTGTATAAATCAGGGTTTTGTCAAGCTTGTTGCAAATGCACATTCCTGGATTATGCCCCAGGCCTGCTAAATCAGGATCCCTGGCCTCCGTGCCCAGAAATCTGCATTTCTAAAAGCTTTCAGGCATGTCTGAGTGTCTTCACCACATATTCCACCCCAAATCAGTGTCCACAATTTCTCTCTCTCAGATCCTCTTCCTACTGACTAGGCGTGTTAGTCTGTTCTCACACTGCTATAAAATAACTACCTCAGACTCAGTAATTTATAAAGAAAAGAGGTTTAACTGACTTAACAGTTCTGTACTGCTAGGGAGGCCTCAGGAAACTTACAGTCACAGCGGAAGGCCAAGGGGAAGCAAGGAAGCTAGCATGTTGTAATATGGTGTAGCAGGAGAGAGAAAGAGAGAGCAAAGCGGGAAGTGCCACACTTTAAAATAATCAGATCCCTTGAGAACTCGCTATCACTATCCAGAGAAAAGCAAGGGCGAAGTCTGCCCCCAGGGTTCAATCACCTCCCACCAGGGGATTGCAATTCGAGATGAGATTTGGGTGGGGACACACAGCCAAACTGTGTCACGAGGGTAGAGTGTGCCATTGTTCATCTCTCTTACAAAAACGCTTAGAGTTTTTTTTTTAGGTATCTGGTCAGCCATTTCCTGGCAGTGAAAGGAATCACCTCCAGCTAGAGTCAGTAAGGGTGTTCTGCTCCAAGCAGAGGTGGGCGGTGGTGGGAGACAGGATTTGCACATCTTCTCCACACACTCCATCCCCTGAGTCCTGTGCCGACTGACAAGGGGCTTCTCAAGGACAATAACTGTTCCAGGTGTATCCTGGGACCAGCGTGTGACATTCATAGGACTCAGGAGATGTTTGCAGAGATAGAGAAAGAGCAAAAGAATGAATAAATGTCACTCTTAACAGGGAGGAGCAGAGGCAGCAGCACTGTGAGTTTGTAAATATTTTTTCCCCAGCACACGAAAGAAATCCTCATTCTTTCAAAGTTGTTCACTCTGCCCCATCCCTTTCCCAATCCCCACCCTACTCCCAGAGGAACCCTCTGGCTTACTCTATTTTCTGGTCTGTAACGGAAAGCACTGGAGATTTGGGTAGGGCAGGAGGCATGCTAACCTCCAAGGGTCTCCATCAATCTCCTACCTCTCCCTATCGCCCCCCACCCTCCCTCAACGCATCCAGCTTACAGCGAGGGGTAATGAAAAGAATTCTTGAATCAAACCTCCTTCCTGCTCTTTCCTCGCTGTAAAGACTTGGGACACTTTCGTGGCCTCTGAGCCTGCGCTTCCCCATCTGTGAAACGGGGCAGTCCCGTGATGCCTGGAGAGCGCGGCAGGCGGTAACCCGGATGGGCGCTCTCGACGCGGCCCCACGCCCCCTCTGCCGCGCAGGCCACGCCCCCACCTGTTGGGCGGGTTCCCTCGGCGCGCGGCGGTGTTGCCACAGCGACGCGCGTACATAGGCCGGACCGGCGCGCGGGGTGCGGGGTGCGGGGTGCCGGCTGGAGACTCCGCGGGAGCGCGGCCGGGAGTCCTCGCCCCAGAGCGGGCTCGGCGCCTCCCGAGCTGGCAGGGCTCTCGGCGGACGTCGTAGCGTGGGCTTCCTCCTCCGACCAGGTGAGGGCGGCGCGTGAAGGGGCGGCCCCATGAGGACTAGAGCTGGGAGAAGGAGAAGGGGTGACTCCCTGGCCCCATCCTCCGGGATCCAGGCTTCGGTCCCCACGAGCACCTCAGTAGCTGACCCAACACCAACCCCTCCTTTCCAGGTGCAGCCCCCACCCCGCCCGCGGAGGAAGACCCCGGGAACCTGAGACCCCTCCTTGGCACCAGTCATGCCACTCTGGGAAGTCCTGGGGGGTACAGCTGGGATTAGGAGGGGCACCCCTGCTGCCCCTGATTTACGGACGACACCCACCCAGCGGTCAGAGAGAACCCCCTTGCCGAACCTCTCCCTTCCTAAATATTGAAGTATTTCTAGGGCTCACAGGCCACTTAAGATCTGGTAACCCCCTCAATAGACATGTTGCTTCTCTCTCTCAGTGATGACCCGGGAGCAGGGAGTGCAGGTGATTGAAGCTCTTTTGCTCTTTTCCATGGTCGGTGCCCTATGTCATAGAACTAATTTACAGAGTTTAACACATCTGATCACTTTCTACAGTGTTTTCAGGTAGGGAGGTGACTTCACAGGGCAAGATTAAAGTGGGGAAATATTGCCCAACCCATTCAGCTAAAGAAATAGACAATTTTTTCAAATTGTCATCTAGGATTAATACTGAAAGGGAAAATGAAGTTGGAGTAATGAACAGAACTGTGAGGAACTGCAAAGGGTCTGAGATTTTACACTACTTGCGAGCTAAGTGAGTCTGCCACTGCCTGATGATGCTAGCAGAAGACCAGAGACTCCAGGACCAGAGACAAAGGATGTTATTACTCAGCACAGCAGGCACTGTGAGCTTTCATATTTGCATTGGTTCCGCTTGCCCTGCAAGCCTCCTGGGGTAATCAGGGCAGCCCAGGCGGTTGCTGTGCACACTGCAAGTCTGATTCCCAGCTAAGGAACCCCAAGCTCAGGAAACTCCAATCTTTTAAAAGGAGCTGCTAGCCAGTGCCCAGCCTTTGCCCTGGAAGGAAATGACATCTCTCTCTTTTTTTTTTTTTTTTTTAATTGAGACGGAGTCTTGCTCTGTTGCCCAGGCTGGAGTGCAGTGGCACAACCTCGGCTCACTGCAACCTCTGCCTCCTGGGTTCAAGCGATTCTCCTGTCTCAGCCTGCAAAGTAGCTGGGACTACAGGTGTAAGCCATTATGCCTGGCTAATTTTTTTTGTATTTTTAGTAGAGATGGGCTTTTGCTGTGCTGGCCAGGCTGGTCTCAAATTCCTGAGACCTGAGGTGATCCGTCTGCCTTGGCCTCTCAAGGTGCTGGTATTACAGATGTGAGCCACCATGTTCAGCCAGAGGTGACATTTTTATCATAAACAAATCTATACTCTGCCCAGGACAGGGACACTATCCCTATCCTCCTAGGAAGTTTGCCCTACAGATGTCCTTGGAAAGATTGTCTGGAACAAAATCTGTCAGTGTGTTTGCTCTGAAGACGGGTACAAACACAAAAAACCCGTGGAGAGTTGACTCTTTAACAAAAACTACACATTTCTGGCTCTCTTAGAATGTATGTCTTAGTGAAAGGGAAACAGTAAACACGTAGCTAAGTAAAGAACAAGAAAATGACAGAGAATGGTAAGCTCAAGGAAGGAACCACAGCAGCGACACATGCTAGCTAGACAACGAAGTGACTGAAGTCGCCTTTAGCCGGGGTGGCCAGATAGCTACCACAAGGCACCAGCTGTGAGAACATCTGGGGGAAGTGCTGAAAAACAAAGCCAATCATCCAGGTTTGAGGTTTTACTCTGGTGGCATTTCCTGTGGCTTTCCTGCAAGGGACATTTCTCAAAAGTTGACTTTAGATTAGTTTTACTTTAGTTTTGAATGTAGTGCTTGATAATGTAGTCCTCTGCAACTGAAGATTATTAACTCAGGCAATTTGAGGGCAATAGGGTGTGGTTCTTTTGGAAAAGGAAATGTCTTTTTATCTCTATGAAAGACAG
This sequence comes from Plecturocebus donacophilus, assembly GCA_004027715.1. Taxonomy (NCBI): domain Eukaryota; kingdom Metazoa; phylum Chordata; class Mammalia; order Primates; family Pitheciidae; genus Plecturocebus; species Plecturocebus donacophilus. The sequence continues at coordinate 22,031 of PVKP010009477.1, forward strand.
CAGACTTAAAAATATTATTTCTCTTGATATGAAAGTATTAATATTTCTGAGAGTTTCTCATAGGCTTTAGAATTTACAAACATAAACTATCTGGCTTATTTTTATTTCTCTTCCTCCCAGGTAGGGTCTTTTCTCCTTTTCAGAGGATAGAATTCTGGTGTTAAGGGCTATCTGTTATTTCATGTCCCAAGTGTCAACAAAACAGGACAACCTCTCCCTTCCCCCACTCAATCACTCTCTCTGCTCCTCCAACCCATCCCCTCCCCACCCAGCTGCGATGGAGGTGTGAAAACGTGAGCTGCCTGAGGATTATATGGTGGTGACATGCAGTGGCTCAGCGTTCTCTCCCTACCCTAATGCTAAGTGACCTTAACCTCTCTGCAGCTCAGTCTCTCCTTGTCTGTAAAGTAGGACAATAATCACACTTACCTGGCAGGGTTGCTCTGAGAATGAAAAGAGTATATTCAAGGAAGAGTGTCTGGCACTTATTAGGGACTCCACAGATGATGACAGAGGTGATGATGACAGGCAGAACCAGCCCTGAGAGTCTGTGCCGTCACAACTAGTTGATTTTTGTTTTTATCCATAGTCCAATAATTTGGCATTTCAGTGACTTTTCACTTGATAGGAAAGAGAGAGACTGTTGTTCTTTGACAAGGCATTGAGGTGGAGGATATCACACTGCGTCTTTAGGCCTAGTCTCAAATCGGATTCAAGCATCGAAATGAATTACTGTTGACATTTTAGCACTTTCTAAAGTCACTGAAGTCTCTGTCTTAAAACAGTCTGTATAGAACTTATTTCGAAATGCACCACAATATAAAATGGACATACTTTCCATGGTTAGATGGAAAGATATGTGATAAAGCAAATATGGCAAAATACCTATTGTAGAATCTCCGTGGTGAGTATATAGGAGTTCACTATCTGCTTCTTTCAACCTCTAGGTATGTTTGACATTTTTATAGTAAAATGTTGGGGGAAATCCTGTCCAGGGTCCTGATCACATGGCTGAGCTATGGTCTTAATGTTTTGCCTTTAGAAATAATCTTTTTTCCCCTAACTAAATAAATGAAGAAATGCAGTGATTTCAAAAGAAAAACATCATCAAATGCCTGCCTCTCCAATGATAACGCTTCAAGAAACTCTAAAAGCAGGCATGGTGGCATGCATGTATTCCTAGCTACTCTGGAGGCTGAGGCAGGAAGATCACTTGAGCCCAGGAGTTCGAGGCTGCAGTGAGCTATGATTGTGCCACTGCACTCAGCCTGGGCAAAGAGCAAGACCTCATCTCTAAATATGAATGAATGAATAAAATAAGCCCTATAGAAGTTTAAGCTTCCTTGGATCAGAGTTTGAGAAGCCCAGGTTAACAACACTAATACAAGTAGTAAAAATGAGTGTTCAGTGTGTGCCAGGCACTGTTCTAGATACCTCACATGTATTATTGCATTTAATCCTCACAAAACCCATTTTAGGCTGATGTGGTGGCTCACATCTGTAATGTCAGCACTTTGGGAGGTCAAGTTGGGAGGACTGCTTGAGCTCAAGAGTTTGAGACTAGCCTGGGCAACATAGCAAGACTCCATCTCTACAAAAAATTAGCCAGGTTTTGTGACGTGCATCTATAGTGTCAGCTACTTGGGAGGCTGAGGCAGGAGGATTGCTTGAGCCCAGGAGATTGAGGCTTCCGTGAGCCAAGATTGAGACCCTGATTGAGACAAATTGAGACCCTGTCTTAAAAAAACAAAACCCATTTTATAGATGAGGAAACTGAGTCACAGAGAGTGAATAAGTAACTCCAAGGTCACAGAGCTAGTAAGGGATGGGTTAGGAACACTGAACTTGAGTTTCTGGTATGTCAGATTACTAAGCTAATACTAAGCTTGATGGGAGGTGGAGAGCAATTATCAGTGGAACTCAGATTTGTTGTCAGTTTGTTTTAGCTTTTGTTTGTGTCCTGAGTTACTTAAGAAATACCCTCTGTTTGATGATGAGAACCAGGCTTTTCTATGCCAGATATCATAGTTAGAAGACATCATCTTAAAAACCTGCAGAATGTCCTTTTCATTTTTGACTCATCTTTCATTTTTGACTCCCCGCTCTTCTGATATCTCACTTTGTACATGACTCTATGTTTATTTCATTCATTCTAAGTGTGACGTTGCTAAATAATTGGAGGACTGAATTTTCCTAACAAAATTCTTTCTGAAAACCTTATGTAGGGAAAACAGAGAGAATGAAAGCCTATCTGAAGAGCGCAGAAGGTTTTTTTGTCCTAAATGAAAGTACCACAATTGGAAGGCATGAAGATTCAGACCTTGTTTTACAGGTAAGAAGTCTTCCCACCTGTTCCCTTCTCCCTGGTCCCTTCCTTCCCCTCTCCAACAGACTCCAGCGTTATGTAGACTCCAGTCTCTCGTACAGCACAGCCTTGGGCAAACAGCCATACCTTTCCTTTGTGTGCTACCAGCAGCCAGTTGCGGAGGGTACCCCATTTCCCTGGGATAAGGAGGGAAGCTGTGTGCTGTGCAGAGCGTGATGTGCCCCCTGTCCTTTGCTGAACACATCTGTTGATATCCCACCCAATGCAGAGCAGATGAGCCCCAAAGTAGGGCTTATCCTGAGAGGGTTCTTGGCTTTGCCTGGGAAAGAATTCAAGGGCAAGCCAGGAGTAGAAGTAAACAGCCTCATTGAAGCAGCAGTGTGACAGCTGTGTGACTGCTCCTGCAGAGCCGGGCTACCCCATAGGCGGAGAGTAGCAGCTCAGGGCAGTTTTACAGTCGTATTTATACTCACTTTTATTGTAATTTTAATTTTAATTAATTAATTTATTTATTTTTCCAAGGCGGAGTCTCACCCTGTCACCCAGGCTGAAGTGCAGTGGCATGATCTCAGCTCACTGCAACCTCCACCTCCCAGGTTCAAGTGGTTCTCCTGCGTTAGCCTCCTGAGTAGCTGGGATTACAGGTGCTTGCCACCATGCCCAGCTAATTTTTCGTATCTTTAGTAGAGATGGGATTTCACCATGTTGGCCAGGCTGGTCTTGAACTCCTGACCTTGTGATCTGCCTACCTCAGCCTCCAAAAGTGCTGGGATTACAAATGTGAGCCACCACGCCTGGCCTTATATTCACTTTTAATGGCATGCAGATTAAGGGGTGGTTTATGCAGGGAAGGGATAATAACTTTTGGATCATTGGGTGCCATGGAAAGGGGTGACAACTCCCAGGTGTTGCCCTGGCAATAGTAAATTAACATGGCATACTGGTGGGCAGGTCTGATTGAAAACTGCTTTCACCTTGGCCCTATTTTAGCTAGTCCTCAATCTGGTCTGGTGTCTGAACCCCACCTCTGGAGTGGAGTACCACCTCCTACCTAACACCTGTGGTCATCTCCCCAGCAGCCTGATGTGTGGTTCAGAAGGTGGGCATAGACCTGGTAGTTTGGCCTTTGCCTGCTCTGGGCTAGGTCTCTCTCCTTTTCAAAACCCCGTGGGACTGCTGTGGGCCCCTCAGAGGCCAGGGAGGCCCTGGACCTCCAAGTCCTAGGCTTAGCCTGGGCATTCTTTCATTTCACTCTTTGAGTTAGCTGTGGTTTGGTCCAAAGCCTCAGCTCATTGACAGCCGAGGAAATTGAAGAAAGGAGAAGAATAATAAAAGCAGTGGCTTTGAGCCTTTCAAAATATGGAAGGGGGTTAAAATGTTGAAGTGGAAAGAGAAATGCTGTGGAATCTCTTCATGACTGTGAAAAGCAGATCTCTTTCAGACCTTACTCAAGAGACGTTTTTTAACTCTTTATTTTGAAATTAGAGATTCACAGGAAGTTCCATAGAAATCACACCTACCTTTCACCCAGTTTCCTCCAATGGTTACAAACTATATGTGACTATAACAATATCAAATCCAGGACATTGACATAGGTCCTGTGTGTGTGTGTGTGTGTGTGAGAGAGAGAGAGAGAGAGAGAGAGAGACAGTAGTTCTGTATCATTTTATGGATCACATGTATATTAATAGATTTGTGTGTTGCAATCAAAATATAAAACTATTTCCTTATCAAAGGTCTCCCTTTTGGTAGTCTTTATAACCGCAATACCTTCTCTCTGCACCGCCTCTACCCCTGGCAATCACTCATCTGTGCTCCATCTCTAGAATTGTGTCATTCTGAGAATGTTATAGAAATGAAATTATACGACCGGGCGTGGTGGCTCATGGCTGTAATCCCAGCACTTTGGGAGGCTGAGGCCAGTGGATCACTTGAGGCCAGGAGTTCGAGACCAGCCTGGCCAACATGGTGAAACCCCATCTCTACTGAAGATATAAAAATTAGCTGGGCATGATGACAGGCACCTGTAATCGCAGCTACTTGGGAGGCTGAGGCAGGAGAATCACTTGAACTGGGAGGCGGAGGTTGCCGTGAGCCAAGATCGTGCCCATGCACTCCAGCCTGGGCGACAGAGCGAGACTCTGTCTCAGGGAAAAAAAAAGAAAGAAATTATACAGTGTGTGGCCTTTTGAGACTGGAGCTTTTGTTTGCTTTGCTTTGCTTTGGCTCAGCATAATGCCTTGAGATCCATTTAGGTTGTCGGCTTGTTCTTTTTTATTGCTGAGTGGGATTCCATCGTATAGATGTACCACTGTTTGTTTAGCCATTCACATACAGAAGGACATTTTTATTATTTCCAATTTGGGGCTGTTACAAATAAGTCTGCTATAAATATTTGTGTACAAATTTTGGGGTAAACATATGTTTTTCTTTCTCTGGGATAAATACTTGGGAGTGTGATTGCTAGATTGTCTGGTCAGTATATGTTTGGTGTCTAAAAAAACTGTGAAACTCTTATCTAGAGTGACTGTACTATTTTACATTCCCACCTATAACCTATGAGATAGTTTCTCCGCATCCTCACTAGCAATTGGTGTTGTCATTTTTTAATTTTTATTTTAGCTGTTCTGTAAGAATGCAGTGATATCTCATCATGCTCTTAATTTGTGTTTTCATAACGGCTAGTGACACATGACATCTTTTCATGTCCTTAATTGGCTTTTGCATATCCTCTTTGATAGATTGCCTCTTCAGGTCTTAGGCCCATTTTCTACTTAGACTGTTTGGGTTTTTTACTGTTGAGTTTTGAAAGTTCTGTATGTATTCCAGATATGAGTGCCTTGTCAAGTACATGGTTTGCAAATATTTTCTCCCAGTCTATGTAGCTTGTCCTTTCATCCTCCTAACAGAGGAGAAACTGTTGCTTTCCACAGAGCAAAAGTTTGAAATTTTGATGAAGTCCAGTGTATCATGTGTTTGGTGTCACGTCTATGAACACTTCACTAAGTCCTTGATCCTAAAGTTTTTTTCTCTGTTTTTTGTTTGTTTTTTTTTCTAAAAGTTTTAGAGTTTTATGTTTGAGTCCATGAACCATTTTGAGTTCATTTTTGTATACAATGTGAGGCTTACGTCAAGGTTCTTTTTTTTTTTTTTTCCTCCTATGGATAGCCAGTTGCTCTAGTACCATTTCTTGAAAAGGCTATCCTTTCTCCATTGAATTGCATTTGCCTTTTTGTAAAAAATCATTTGGCCATACTTGTGAGGGGCCTATTTCTGAGTTCCCTATTGTGTTCCATTGATCTGTGTGTCTACCCTTCTACCAAATGACACAGTCTTGACTGCTGCAGCTATGTATGTTTTAAGTTAGATAGAGTAATTTCTCCCATTTTATTGTTTGTTTTCAAAATTGTTTTACCTCTTCTGCTTCCTTTCCCTTTCCATATAAATTTTAAAATAAGTCTGTCTGTATCTGTGAACCATCTTGTGGAGATTTTGATAGAAATTATGTTTAAACCTGTATATCAATGTGGAAAGAATTTATGTATTTAATATGTTGTTTTTCAATCCATGAACATGGTATGTTTCTGTGTTGATTTAGCTCTTCTTTGATTTCTTTCATGAATACTATGTAGCTTTCAGCATACAAATCTTGTACATGTTTTTGCTTAATTTATACTTAAGTACTTAATTTCTCCTTTTTTGTTTGTGATGGTAAGTAGTATTACACTTTAAATTTCAGTGGCCATCATTCATTGCCAGCATATAGAAACATAACTGATTTTTGAATGCTTATATGGTATCTTGCAGCCTTAACTGAACTTTCTAGAAATTTTTTTGTCACTTTCTTAGGATATTACCATGTTATCTACAAATTAAAACAGTTTTATTTTTACCTTTTTGATCTGTACACTTTTAATTTTCTTTTCTTGAGATATTGCATTGGCTGGGACTTCTAGCACTCTGTTGCGTAAGAACAGTATAAATCTTTATATTTGCCTTGTTCCTAATTTTAGGGGAAAAGCATTCAGTCTTTCATCATTAAGTATGATATTAACTGTAGGGTTTTTTGTTGATGTTCTTTATCAAATGGAGAACAATCCTCCTGTATTTCTAGTTTTCTAAGAGTGTTGTAAATGAAATAGATTTTAAAATACCTTCCCTTGAGATTCTCATCCATGACATGGTCTCCTTACAAAAACACAAAAAACTATTCAGTGTGCAAAAAGGAAGAATCAAATAAAAAGAATTGTAGTTTCTTCTGTATCATAACAAGGGATAGATTTAAGGTAGTTTTACTTTCTGAGTGGCCAAAGTAGAGACAGTGAACTCTGTTTTCAACTGGACCATGATATTAGAAAACTGTAGTAATTTTTAAAGGCACAGGCTTTGGAGATAGACCTGGATTTGAATCTCTTAGGCCGTTTTCTGTCTGTGTGAATTCAAGCAAATTACTTAATCATGCTGAGCTCATTTTCTCCATCTATAAACCACTTATCTCACAGGGTTGCAGGGATTAAATGAGAAAATGCATATAAAGTACCTGGCACATGGTACTAAACAAATGACACCATAATCATTATTATGGTCACGTAATGTGGAGACTGAGAATTCTTGTTCACAGGGTTAAGATGGGTATCCACTGATATTAACAAGCTATTTGGAAAAGGGAACTAATGAGGACAATTATTACACACACACACACACATATATATATATAGACAGAAATTGAGCAGCATTGATTGTATAAAAATAATAGCCTGCTTACTGCTTCTTGGCCTTAGTTTAAAAAGTAAGTCACCACTGTCAGCAACAGTTCCATTGATTTATGAAGGAATCAGTTGCATTTCCAGACGCATGTGCTTACATTGGCTCCCCAGAGAACAGATGATACATGAATTGCCAGATGCTTTGTGAATAGACTTTTAATGGGCTTTTATATCTTCTCTTAGACAAATCCTCTTCCCAAAGCTTAAATCGATTTGGGAGAGGAGATTTGCTTTAAGAAGGGATGTGGGAGACACAGGTTCGTTTTGAAGAACTGAAACCTACAGTCGTGTCCATATTTTTCAGAAAATATAAGACAAGGTAAGGTGAAAATTGCTCCGCTTCTGCCTTCACTGGGCCTTTCTGATTAACCTGAGAATCATGCTTGATCAACAGTAAGCCACCCTGAGTAATAATTCAACAGTCAATTTATCATTTGTCTTATTTGTGCCACTAGAAGTCATTCCACTAAATAAGGTGCAGGAATCTAGAAAAAAAAATCAGCATTGAAATTACTCAGCAGTTACACCTAGCAAAGAAAAAAGATTGTTTTATTTACTTGGATAAATCCTAAAGAATAGGAGCCATGCTTCTAAAGATTTATTAATATATTCACTTGCAAAGCCAACATTTTTTTTTGCTTATTGATATTATAATATTCTAACATCATTCACATATTCTAATAATGGAAGGTAATTATGTAACTATTGGCTTTTAAAACATTGGGAGAAAGCAAACTGTAAAGAAGAAAATAAAAGTCACTTGTAATCATATGACTCAGGGACAATCCATACTGATATTTATAGGGTTTTGCTCTCCAGACTTTTTTTTTCTTTCTGTATCGTGAAAGGAGTTTGGTTTCCTAATGGCAACAGGAAGCCTGTTTTAGCCAGCCTGGCTTTTGCTGTTATTATCACTCATTCATTCCACAGATATTTGCCTGGAGCCCCAGCACGGAGGTAAGCCTGGGGATATTCACACATGGTCTTTGCAATCAGGAAGCTGCTAGGAGAGAAATATAGGTCAAAGGATCTGCTCTGCAGATGGTTTCAAGCCTATGTCAGGGCTCTAAAGGAAAGGAATATAGGGGATGAGGAAGACTTAACTAGACAGAGAAGAAGCAGCATGTGCAAAGGCCCTGGGGTGGAAGAGCAAATGGCGAGCCTGTTGAACTGAAAGAAAACCAGTGTGTAGAGGTCAGAGTGGGAAGGGGGAGAGCTAAGAGGCAGGCAGGACTCCTTCATGCCACCATAAGGATTTTGGTCTTTATCTGAAAAATGATGGGAAGATGCCACTGATGGATTTTCATCAAGTGGGAGTCCTGCCTGTTGAAATGGGCTCCCTGGTTGCCATGTGCAGAAATCGAAAGCTCCTTTCAGAATCTCCCCTCCCACACTGCACAGGGCTGGGAAGCCTCGGCCACCAGCCTCGCTCATTTCAGAGCTGAACTTTCTGATTATAATCCGTATAATATGATGTGGTTTTCGAACTGTAATGTTTATAGTTGTTGTGGCTGTTACTTAAACACCGATAAGAAAGGGACTTAGTTCTTCCAGAAGTCAGCAATGTCACAAGCCAGTGGTTGTTGGGCTTTTTGTGTGCATAAGAGTGTGATTTTTAAACATGAATCCCCAGGCTTCTGACACAGTGGGATTAGGTGAGGTCAGGAATCTGCCCATTTCTCTGCTCTGCTTAGTTGCGGGTCCCCACGGAGATGCTTCCAGGATCGCACATTGAGAGCCCAGCCTTAATGCTCCCCTCCCTCTTACCGTGCCATCTCCAGGGACAGTGACTTCTTCCATTCTGATACCGGGGGAGCTCCTGTTTGCTCTTTTTTGTTTTTCTTTTTGTGTATGATTTCAATATACTTTGTTTTGAGGAAAAGAGGAGCAAAGGTCAAATAGTGGAAAGCTGGCCGGGCACGGTGGCTCACGCCTGTAATCCCAGCACTTTGGGAGGCCAAGGTGGGAGGATCACTTGAGGCCAGGAGTTTGAGACCAGCCTGGCCATCATGATGAAACCCCATCTCTACTAAAAATACAAAAATCAGCCAGGTGTGGTGATACATGCCTGCAATCCCAGCTACTTGGGAGGCTGAGGCAGGAGAATCACTTGAACCTGGGAGGTTGCAGTGAGCCGCGATCATGCCACTGTACTCCAGCCTGGGCAACAGAGGGAGACTCTGTCTCAAAAAAAAAAAAAAAAAAAGAGTGGAGAATTAATCGTCTCCCTAGAACCTTACCCTGCCCTTCACTGGGGAGGTTTCAGGATTCCCTTTACAATTAACTTGAAGGGCAGCCCGAGCGAATGCAGTGCCGTGGCTAAAGATCATGGGGAAAAGCAAAGGACAGAAACCGCAGGGGATGCAGATGAAACACTCGTGCCTGCCCTTCCTCCCTTTGTGGACAGCATCCTGCTAGTCGACTTTTTTCTCTCTGGGGGGAATGTTCTCTATAGCAGGTCAACCCCTTCTCACATGGGATCAGAGGTCAGGGCACAGGAGTGATCTCACAAACACAACAGAACCATCCAACCCAGTGAGTCGTATCCCATTGCCTGGCACCTGCCATTTCTGGGCTGCCTATAAGAACTATCAGAGCCTGCATCAAAGTCTTTTTTATGATTATTAAACAATATGGTGCACTAAATAGCTTTTACTCATCATTTCACAGACTTGTGAGTCCATGTGCCATGTCAAAGGGCTTATATGGCTGCAGCTCTGATGGCATCACCACACTGCCCTCCAGTGAAGGCTTTTAGGGTCAGGTCCCCACCAGTAGTGGGGGCACCCCCTCCCTTCCCCAGTGAAGTGTGACCTACCTGACAAATCTCTGCTCATCTGAGAGGCAAAACATGGCATCCAATGGCATTTTAATTCACATTTCCCATACTGTGAGTGAACCCTTCAAGTTCTGAGAGAGAAGGTGACAGGTGGCATGGGCCTTGATAAAGATGCTCACCCCTCCCCTGTGCTGCAATGAAACCCACCGAGACAACAGGCCTGGGGGAGGTCCAGCTGCCCACTGTCCCATCAGGACACGCTGTTCGCCTTCCCGCCTCGGCTGTGCTGGCACTCTGCCCTGGCTCCCCACCGGGCATCCTGTGCTCTGCGATGTGCCTCGTCTGATCTCATCAGTCCTCAGGGAACTTTTCTCTCCCCTAATGTCACAGCAATGGATGGGTCTACTTTCCCTCCAACATGTGCAGGGCTTGCAAGAGGAAGAAGTTCCAAGCACTAGATCATCTTCTCTGTTTGTTCAACACAAGTAACACAAAATTTACCATCTTTACCATTTTAAGTGTACAGTTCAGTGGCATTAATCACATTCACGTTGTTGCTGTTCTTTTGTGGGGGTGGGGAGACAGAGTCTCACTCACTCTGTCACCCAGGCTGGAGTGTTGTGGCACAATCTTAGCTCGCTGTGTCCTCTGCCTCCCAAGTTTAAGCAATTCTCGTGCCGCAGCCTCCTGAGTAGCTGGGATTATGGGTATGTGCCACCATGCCTGGCTAATTTTTATATTTTTAGTACAGATGGGGTTTTGCTATGTTGGTCAGGCTGGTCTCGAACTCCCAACCTCAAGTGATCTACCCGCCTTGGGCTCCCAAGGTGCTAGGATTACAGGTGCAAGCCACCGCGCCCAGCCTCACATTGTTGTTCTACCACCACCATCCATCCACAAGAACGTTCTTCATCTTGCAAAACTGAAACTCTATATCTATTAAAGAAGATCTCCCTTTCCTCTCCCAGCCCCCCAGTCCCTGGCAACTGCCATCTTTCTGACAGAAAGTGCTTTCTGTCTCTGAACATGCTTATTACAGGTTCCTCATGGACATTAAATTGTATAGTGTCTTTTGCGGCTGGCTTATTTCACTTAGCATAATGTTCTCAAG
>PVKP010009477.1:33112-68266 GCA_004027715.1 Plecturocebus donacophilus
CCTCCCGAGTAGCTGGGATTGCAGGCACACACCACCATGTCTGGCTAATTTTTTTGTATTTTTAGTAGAGATGCGGTTTCACGATGCTGGCCAGGCTATTCTTAAACTCCTGACCTCAGGTGATCCACCCACCTCAGCCTCCCAAAGTGCTAGGATTACAGGTGTGAACCACTGCACCCGGCCAAGTTCTTTGTTTTTAAGGGCTCACGTGGTTGGATTAGTCCCCTCTGGATAATCCAGGTTAACCTGATTCAAGATCACTGATTAGTCATCATTATCATGTCTGCACCATCCCTTTGCCATGTAGGTTGCAGCACGTTGACAGCCTCCAGGGATTAGGACGTGGACATCTTTGAGGGCCCATTCTGCCGACCATAGTTATTACCATCTCTTGCCTGGACTCTTGCCATGGAGAGGGAAGCGATGTTATGGGATGTTGAGAGCTTTCCAGAGGAATCAGTAGGGTCACTGCCAGAGACAGTACAGAAAGATGGTGGATGAGCTAAGAGGATGATTTTATCGTTTGAGTTATTATGGGTTTATTTTTTGCCAAGCATTGTTCTTTGCCCTTTTGTGTGTATAACAATTCTTTCAACAACCCTACAAAGTAGGGACATCCTTTTCCTCATTTTACAGATGAGGAAGTTGTGGCACAGACTAAGGAGCCTGCCCAGGGTCATGTAGGAAGAGCACGGAGGGCTGGGATTCATGGTTAGGCCGTCTGGGACCATGCAGAGACAAGGAGCTTCAGGAAAAGAGGACTTCCGGAACGCGGGTATGTGGGCATGAGGATGAGTAATCGATGCTCTGTCGTGAGTGCCCAGCAAGTGGGCATGCGTTGCTGTCTCAGCTCAAGGTTCTTTTGAGCCCTCAGTGCACCAGGGGAAAATGTCACAGATTCCATCGCTCAGGACTCTCAGAACTCTCCCTCCCTCTCTCAGGGCTGCACGGATTCTGAGGAGCTCTCAGCGATACCCCCAAACCACCATCTTCTCAGGGACTTGCCCGCTCCTCGGGACTTCCCCAGAGAAGCTGGGCAAGGCTCTGATTGACAGGAGGGAAGCAGACAAACTTCCTCTTTCCCTCCGCTCCAGACTCACAATCTCACCAGAGCCCTGGCCATTTCCTCACATCCTATTCCTTTGAAACCCCCAGCTTTTTCTGTTTCTCCATTACATCCCTTTCCTGAGGCAGTGGCAGGGGTCAGAGTGGGGGCGTGGGATGGCCAAGGACCAAAGGGTAAAAAGCAATATGATTCAACACACACATGTGCCTGTAGTCCAGCCACGTGGGTGGTTGAAGCAGGAAGATCACTCAAGCCCAGGGGTTCAAGGCGCTATGATGCTTTGATGGCACCTGGAAATAGCACTGCACTCCAGCCTGGGGAACATAGCAAGTGCCCGTATCTTTACAGAAAAGTACACGTGTACACACATATGCACACACACACACACACACACACACACCCTAATTTCAAAAAATGTTATCCTACCACACAGAAAATTTTGCCAAATAGCATCTTTTGTCAGTCCTTTGAGGTACAGCTTATCACACTCATTTTTGCAGCATAGGAAGCAGCCTCAGAGAGGCAAAGAAACTTGTCGCAGGCTGCACAGCAGGAACACAGCACAGGTGGGACTTGAACTCAGGGCTTTCTAAGTGCAAAGCCCGTCCTTCTGTGCCTAATAGTGAGCGTTTTAACACCTACTATATGGGCTAAAATACTCTTCTAAGTGCTTTTGATATATACTGTTTCATTTAATCTTAACCACAAAACCATAAGGGCTATTCTGATATTATCCCTGTCTACAGATGAGGAAACTGAGGTCCCAAGGAAATAGATCACTTGCCCAAGATCACCCAACTAGGAAGTAGGAGAGCTGGAAACGAGGTCTCACTATGTCACCAGGCTGGCCTCTTAACGCCTGAGCTCAAGTAATCCTCCCACCTCAGCCTCACAAAGTGCTGGGATTATAGGTGTAAGCCACCCTGCCCAGCCACAATATGTATTTGTGACTGCTTCGTTTCACTAGCATATGGTCTCAAGATTCATTCACGTTGTGGCATGTGTCAGAATTTCCTTTCTTTTAAAAGCTAAATAACATCCATTGTTTGGATGGACCACATTTTGTTTATCCGTTTATCTGTCAGTGGACACCTGGGTTGCTTTCACCTTTTGGCCACTGTGAATAACACTGCTAGGAACATGACTGTACAAATGTCTCTTTGAGACCCTGCTTTGAATTCTTTTGAATATATACCCAGAAGTGGCATTGCCAGATCATATGATAATTCTATTATTAAAATTTTGAGGAACCACAATCTTGTTTCCCAGCCACAGCACACAGCGGTTTCATATCTCCACATCCTCTCCAACTACTTATTTTCTGTGTTTTTATAGTAGCCATCCTAATGGGTGCAAAGTGGTATCACCTTGTGGTTTTGATTTGCATTTCTTTCTTTTTTTTCTTTTTTTCTTTTTTTGAGACGGAGTCTTGCTCTGTTGCCCAGGCTGGAGTGCAGTGGCAAGATCTTGGCTTACTGCAACCCCTGCTTCCCGGGTTCAAGTGATTCTCCTGCCTCAGCCTCCCAAGTAGCTGGGATTACAGGTGCCCGCCACTGCGCCCAGCTAATTTTTGTATTTTTAGTAGAGATGAGGTTTCACCATCTTGGCCAGGCTGGTCTCAAACTCCTGACCTCATGATCCACCCACCTTGGCCTCCCAAAGTGCTGAGATTACAGGCATGAGCCACCCACCATGCCCAGCCTTGATTTGCATTTCATAATGATTTGTGATGTTGAGCATTCTTTTAATATGCTTGTTGGCCATTTGCATATCTTCTTTGGTGGAAGTCCATTCAAGTCCTTTGCACATTTTTTAATAGGGTTATTTTGGTTTTGTTACTGTTGAGTTGTGGGGTTCTTTATATATCATGGATATTAGCCTCTTTTCAGATATGTGATTTGCAAATATTTTCTTCCATTCCATAGGATGCCTTTTCACTGTGTTGAGTGTATCCTTTGATACACAGAAGTTGTAACGTTAATATGATCCAGTTTATCTATTTTGCTTTTGTTGCCTATGCTCTTGATGTCATTGCCAAGAAATAATTGTCACATCTATTGTCCTGAAGCTTTTCTTCTATGTTTTCTTTTAAAGGTTTTATAGTCTTAGCTCTTTGTTTAGGTCTCTGATCCATTTTGAACTAATTTTTGTTTATGGTGTAAGTTGAGGGTCCGGTTTCATTCTTTTATTAATACGTGCAGATAGTCAGTTTCCCTGGCATCATTTGTTCAAAAGACTGTCCTTTCCACCATTGAACGGTATTGACATCCTTGTCGAAAATCATTTGACCATATACGCAAAGGTTTCTTTTGGGGCTTTCTAATCTGCTTCAGTGTTCTGTGTGTCTGGCATAAATACTAGGCCCACACTGTTTTGATTGCTCTATCTTTTTAATAACTTTTGAAACCAGGAAGTATACACTTCCAACTTTGTTCTTCTTTTTTGAGATTGCTTTGGCTACCCAGGGTTCCTTTGAGAATCCATGTACATTTTAGAATAAAATTTTCTATTCCTGGGAAAAAGAGCACCATTGAGATTTTGATAAAGATTGCATTAAATCTGTAGGTTGCTTGGTTGTATTGATGTTCTAAACAATGTTAGGTCTTCCATTTCATGAACATGGGTTGTCTTTCCATTTATTTGTGTCTTCTTTCATTTCTTTCAGCAACATTGTGTAGTTTTCAATGTACAAGTCTTTTGCCTCCTTGATTAAGCTTATTTCTAATATTTTCTTCTTTTGGATGCTATTGTCAATGGAATCGTTTTCTTATTTTACTTTTTATCTTGTCCGTTGTGGTGTGTAGAAATACCATTGATTTTTGTGTGCTCATTCTGTATCCTGCAACTTCACTGAATTCATTTATTGGTTCTAACAGAGTTGTGTGTATATGTGTGTGTGTTTGTGTGTGTGTAATCTTTAGGGCTTTCTACATATAAAAATCATGTTGTCTAACAATAAAGGTAATTTTGCTTCTGGGATATATTGAATTTTTTACTTCTTTTTCTTGTCTAACTGCTCTAGCTAGGACTTCCAGTACTATTTCAAATAGAAATGGTGAGAGTGGGCATCCTTATTTCATTCCTGGTTTTAGAGGAAAAGTTTTAGTCTTTCACCACTGAGAATTATGTTAGCTATGGGCTTTTCATATATGGCCTTTATTACGTTGATGTAGTTTTCTTCTATTGTTAGTTTTTTTTGAGTGTTTTCATCATGGAAAGAGTGTTGAATTTTGCCAAATGCTCTTTCTCCGTCAGTCAAAATAGTCATCTGGTTTTTCCTCTTCATTCTGTTAATGTGTTATATTACACAGATTGATTTTCATGTTGAACCATCCCTGCATTCTAGGAATAAATCCCACTTGGCCATGGTGTATAATCCTTTCAATAAGCTGTTGAATTCTGTTTGCTAATATTTTGTTGAAGATTTTTGCATCAATATTCATTAGGGATATTGGTCTGTAGTTTTCTTATAATGTCTTCATCTAGTTTTAGTGACAGGGTAATGCTGGTCTCTCACTTCACCTTTTGAGTCTCAGCTTCTTCATCTGTAATATGGAGATGTTAGTATAACTCCCTGTAAAGGGCTGTTTTGCAGATTAAATGAGGGAATGAACACAAAGTGCTTTGGTAAGGCTTAGTTCACAGGAAGTTCTCAAAATACATTAGCTGCTAATAATAATAAAAACAAAACAGCAGTTAATCTCATAATGAGACAGCTCAGCAGAGTGGAACTTGTACATTCAGCCTATATTAGCAGCAGAACTTTCAAGCAACATCAATTTTATGCAGTTATTTAAATAAAGGAGGGAGTGGTATTATTGGGCATTCCTCAAAAACTCTCCCTTGGCCTGACACAGGGCAGAGGCTTCTCCCATTTTGTGGTATCATCCAAAACTTCCTGTTGGCTTTGATTTCTTAATCACAGCTTGACAGCTTTTGAGGAGCTGAAAGTAATGGGATTTGGGAAGAGAAAAACAAAATGCAACACATCGAAATTATCTCTTTGATAAGTTATTAAGAGTTTATAGGCCGGGTGCAATGGCTCACGCCTATAATCCCAGCACTTTGGGAGGCTGAGGCGGGTGGATCATCTGAGGTCCAGAGTTTGAGACCAGCCTGGCTAACATAGTGAAACCATCTCTATTAAAAATACAAAATTAGCTGAGTGTGATGGTGGACGCTTGTAATCCCAGCTACTTAGAAGACTGAGAGAAGAGAATCATTTGAACCCGGGATGTGAAGGTTGCAGTGAGCTGGGATCGCACCACTGCACTCCAGCCTGGGCAACAGAGTGACACTCCGTCTCAAACAAAAAAAAGGAAGGAGAGAGAGAGATCATAGAGCACAACGAAATGTAGTCAGTAAGAACGGAGATGAAGATGATGTGGGTCACATTTCCCAAAGAACTAATCTGTTTTAGTGTTTATTTAATAAACTTATTTTTGAGACAGGGTCTTACTCTGTTGCCCAGGCTGGAGTGTGGTGGTGCCATGATGGCTCACTGCAGCCTCAACCTCCTGGGCCGAAGCAGTCCTCCCACCTCAACCTCCGAAGTAGTTAAGACCACAGGTGTGTACCACCACACCTGGCTAATTATTTTATTTTTGTAGAGACAGGGTCTCCCTATGTTGCCCAGGCTGGTCTTTAACTCCTGAGTTCGAGCAATTCTCCTTTCTCAGCCCCACAAAGTGCTGGGATTTCAGGCATGACTAAACTTTTTTTTTTTTTTTTTTTTTTTTTGAGCAGTTTTAGGTTCACAGAGAACTGAGCAGATAGTACAGAGTTCCCATATGTAACAACCCCTCCCCTACCACACTCATACACACAATTTCCCCTATTATTATCTTCATTACTACCATACATGTGTTGCAATTGATGAATCAATATTCATATGTTATTATTAACTCAGGCCAGGAGTTTACATTACGATTCATTCTTTGCATTATAAAGTTCTGTGGGTTTTGACATAGGAATAATGTCAGCTATTCACCATTACAGAATCAAACCTAATAGTTTCACTGCCCTCAATATCCCCTGTGCTCTACCTGTTCAACACCGCCCCCACTAACCTTCCCCTGACACCTGGCAACAACAAATCTTTCTATAGTTTTATCTTGTTAAAAGTTTCATATAATTGGAATCATACAATATGTAGCTCTTTTTGATTAGCTTTTTTCACTAAACAATATGCATTTAAAGTTCCTCTGTATCTTTTTGTGGCTTGATAGCTCATTTCTTTTTATCATTGACTAATGTTTCATTGTATGGATGTACCAGTTTGTTTATCCCTTTACCTTCTAAAGAACATTTTGGTTGCTTCTAGTTTTTGGCAGTTATGAATAAAGATGCTATAAACATGTATCCAAAATAAATGAATCTTAAAATCCAACAATAAGAAAACAAACAACCCAAATTAAAGGTGGATAAAATATCTAAACAGATACTTTGCCAAAGCAGATATACAGATGGCAAATAAGCATATGAAAAGATTTTAAACATCATATTTCACTTGGCAATTACAAATAAAAGATAGAATGTGTCTCATCATTTATTTTTCTTCTTTAACTTCTTGATGCAATAGATTACATAAATTGATTTTCAAACACCAACTCAGTTCTTGAATGCCTGGAATAAATCCCACTTGGTTGTAGTGTATAATTATTTTTATACATTGTTGGATTTTATTTGTTAATAATTTGTTAAAGACTTTGCATCTGTGTTTATGAGTGATATTGACTTGTAGTTTTACTTTCTTGTAATGCCTTTATCTTGATTGGATATTCAAGTGATATTGGCCTCATAGAATGAGTTAGGAAGTATTCCCCCTGGTTCTATTTTCTGGAAGAGATTATAGGGAGCTGGTATCATTTCTTCCTTAAATGTTTGATAGAATTCACCCATAAACCCATCTGGGCCTGGTGCTTTCTGTTTTAGAAGGTTATTAACTATCAATTCAAATTCTTTAATAGATCAGGGCCCAGATCATCTTCCTTGTATGAGTTTGGGTAGATTGTATCTTTCAAGAAATTGGTCCATTTTATCTAAGTTATCAAATTTGCGGACAGAGAACTTTATAATATTCCTTTATATAACATTATAAATAATATATAAAATAATATAAAGTGTAGATATAAATATTTATATACAGTATATTTTATATAATATATATCTATCCATGGAATCAGCTGTGATGGCCTCTCTTTCATGTCTGATATCAATAATTCGTGTCTTCTCTTTTTTTCTTGGTCATGTGCTAGAGGTTTGTCAGTTCTATTGATCTTTCCAAAGAACCAACTTTTGTTTTCTTTGATTCTCTCTATTGTTTTCAATTTCATTCATTTCTGATCTAGTTTTTATTTCAGTGCTTGTTTCTGTGTTAGGCTTATATTGCTCTTTTTCCTCTAGTCTCCTAAGGTAGAAGCTTTGAGTATTGATTTCAGATCTTTCTTCTTTTCTTATGTATGCATTAAAGGCTACAAATTTCCCAGTAAGCACTGCTTTCACTGCTTCCCACAAATTTGAAGTAGTGTTTTCATTTTCATTTAGTTAAGATAATTTTTAATTTCTCCCGACAGTTCTTCCTTCACCTTGTGTTATTTAGAAGTGTGTTGTTTAATCTCCAAGTGTTTTGGGATTTTCCACCTATCTTTCTGTTACTGATTTCAAGCTTACTTCCACTGTGGTCTGAGAGCATACGCTACATGATTTCTATTCTTTTAAATTCACTGAGGTGTGTTTTATGGCTCAGCACGTGGTATAGCTTAGTGAGTGTTCCCTGTCAGCCCGAGAAGAGCATGCATCTTCTTGTCGTTGGGCTGACTGTTCTATAAACATCAATTAGCCTTTTTGGTTGATGGTGTTGTTCGGTTTAACTATGTCTTTACTGATTTTCTGCCTTCTGGCTCTGTTAATTACTGACAAAGGGTTGTGGAAGTTTCAGCTGTCATATTGGGCTTATCTGTTTTTCTTTGTAGTTCTATCAATTTTTGCCTTGTGTATTTTGGCACTCTGTTGTTAGGTGCATACATATTAAGAATTGTTATGTCTTCTTGAAGAATTGCCCCTTTACCATTATTTAATGGTGTGCTCTTTTTTTTTTTTTTTTTTTTTTGAGTTTCACTCTTGTCACCCAGGCTGGAATGCAATGGTGTGATCTCAGCTCACTGTAACCTCTACCTCCTGGGTTCAAGTAATTCTCCTTCCTTAGCCTCCCAAGTAGCTGGGATTACAAGTGTGCACCACCACACCCAGCTAATTTTTGTATTTTTAGTAGAGACAGGATTTCACTGTATTGGCCAGGCTGGTCTCGAACTCCTGACCTCAGGCAATCCACCCACCTCGGCCTCCCAAAGTGCTGGGATTGCAGGCGTGAGCCACCATGCCCAGCCTAATGCTTCTCTTTATCCCATTGTTTTGTTGTTGCTCTGAAATCTGCCTTGGCCACAATTAGTATGGCTACTCCAGCTTGCTTCTGTGTTTCCATATTTTGGGTGCAAAGTGTTTGGTGGAAACTTAGAAAGTGGGTAACAGCACAGACATTTGAATCAGGCAAACCTGAGTACAAGCCAGGTGATTTGTCAAGCTGGGTGACTTTGGGTAAATTCATTCTGTGCCTCAGTTTCCTTATCTACCAAATGGGAAACTTTCTCTACATTGTTATGAAGATGAAATTGGACAATGCAAGGAAGCACTTAGCAATTTCCTGGCATGTAATATGTAAGTAATATGTTTTATTGTTACCCTAGTATACTTAGTAATCTATTATTAATACAAGCTCTTGGTTGTTATTGTATTATGGAACTTTAGATGTCTAGGTGCAAGTACTTTTATATAAAAGCTGGACAGGGCACTCTGAGAAGATAAACTTGGAAAAAAATTGCCAAGTCTCAAGCTGGCGTGGATGTGTGGTTGACAGTGCCACGAAGACCAGTCCTGCCGCTCACAGTCAGAACATTTCCCTTCGTCCCTCCAGGGCCCTGCGGCCAGGGGAATGTGCAGTCACCTCCTTTATGCTGAGTTTCACTCACTCCTCTTATTAAAGTGAAATTACAGAGGAGCTTCTGTCCCCTGCCATCAGTTCACAGACACTGGCTGGGGCCCCTTTCCTTTGGGGAAACGTCACATCGAGCCTCCTTTTGAAAAGTAGGTCATCTGTGCTTAGGCAAATCCTGAGTAGCTTTTAAGAAGCAATAGAAATAACTAATTGCATGGGAAATGTTCATTGTATGTCAGGGTATTTAAAAGATATATATGTAGAGTGTGATTATAAAGCTATATATATAGAGTGTGATGAGTTTTGTTTAAAAAAGTTTTAAAGAATGTAAACATGGGGGAAAAGATACATAGAAAGGGCCGGGCATGGTGGCTTACGCCTGTAATCCCAGCACTTTAGGAGGCTGAGGCGGGCAGATCACAAGGTCAGGAGTTCGAGACTGGCCTGACCAACATGGTGAAATCTCGTCTCTACTAAAAATATAAAAATTAGCTGGGTGTGGTGGCTCACACCTGTATTCTTAGCTACTCAGGAGGCTGAGGCAGGAGAATCACTTGAACCCGGGAGGCAGAGGTTGCAGTGAGCCAAGATCACGCCACTGCACTCCAGCCTGGGAGACAGAGTGAGACTCCATCTCAAAAAAAAAAAGCGTGGAAGGATGTGAACCTCAATGTTAACCATGACTGCTGTTGGTGGGGATGAGATTGTGGGATTATAAGTAACAGTAGCATCTTCTTTAGTGCTTTTATCTATTTCTTGATTGGGCCATTTCTGCTACCTGTCCTGGGACTGAGTGCCACCATAAGTACCCATATGGAGTCAGGGAAATAGAAAATGGCCAATTCCTTGACCATTTTGGTTTTTGTAAAATAAAACAATAAAAAGAAAAGAAATGGCCAATTCGCTGGCCCCACATTTGCCCAATAAGACTCTCCCAAGATCCCTTTGCCTTTGTGTAGCCTGATTTCCCCACCCAACAATCTGAGTACCTGTCCCCAGGTCTGGTGTCACACAGAGCACATATCCCAGCTCCTTCATGCACTGGCAGTGTGGCCTTGGGCAAGTCGCTTAACCCCTCTGATCATCAGCGTTCACCTTTTAAAATGAGGATTGTCGTCATGGCCCCGCGCGGCAACACAGGTAAAGCACTCAGCTCGAAACATTAGGGCCCGTGTTGTTTTTGCTGTCACGGCTGCGACTGTCACTCCTCCTCCCTTGCAGTCTCCTGACATCGACAACCACCACGCGCTCATCGAATATAACGAGGCGGAGTGCAGCTTTGTTCTCCAGGACTTCAATTCCCGCAGCGGCACGTTTGTCAACGAGTGCCACATTCAGAACGTGGCTGTGAAGCTCATCCCTGGAGACATCCTGAGATTTGGGTCTGCGGGGCTGACCTATGAGCTGGTCATCGAAAACCCACCCCTGGTGAGTCCGGGCCAGAGGGGCCGTGTCGCCGTCGTGCAGCCAGCCGCAGGGTGGCGCTCATCCACAGCGGGGCCACCGTGATCGTACACGGCACACAGGTGGCAGAGACAAAGTCAACCCTGTGGAGCTCTGAGTCATTCCAGCGGGTCCCGGGGAGGAGAGAATTTTAGCACCCTCTTCTGGCCATTTCTTGGAGTTGCATCTTGGCTCATAGAACCAGAGTTTCCCAAAAATGTGCAACTTCCATAGAGGAGGTCGAAACAAGGTGTGCTTTTGGAAAATGCAGAGATTGGCCAGGCGCGTTGGTGCCTCTCCCTGCACTTTGGGAGCCCGAGGAGGGGGGAATCACCGGAGGTCAGGGGTTCGAGACCAGCCTGACCAACATGGAGAAACCCGAGCACAACTAAAAATACAAAATTAGCTTGGGTGTGGTAGCACATGCCTGTAATCCCAGCTACTCGGGAGGCTGAGGTAGGAGAATCGCTTGATGGAGGTTGCAGTGAGCCAAACTCCCTCTTAAAAAAAAAAAGAAAGAAAGAAAATGCAGAGATGGATGTTCGTTTTTAGGCAGATCAGCCCTCTGCTCCTTCCTAATTCTGTGACCTGGGCCAGGGTTCTTCATATGCCCAGGTCTCTGCCTTCTCGACAGCACATGGCATGGAGAGAATGTCTGTAGAGGCTGAAACTCAGTGTCCAAGTAGACGCTCAATACATAAGCGCCTGAGAAACCAAGTCTGTGAAGTCCGAGCCGGTGTTTCCCCTAAACATGTCTGATTATAAGAATTTGAGGAGGACTGTTCAGTAAAATGACAACTTCCCGGAGCCCCTCCATGGGTAATTCTAATTTTGTGACTTGCCAGTCAAGGAGGAGGGAAATGCACAATACCTGTATTTCTTTTTTTTACACAAAGATATTTCTTGAAGTATTATTTGGAGTGGCATAACATTTGAAACCTAAATGCCCGTCAAAAGGGGCACTGTTTAATAAAGTATTAGGGGTTCATTCTTATTTGGATAACTCTGCTGCTTTGTTAAATGCAGCTTTATTGAGGTGTGGTTGACATACAGTAAAACTGCACATGCCGAAAGCACCTCATCTGCTACGTTTGGGCACGTGGATGTACCCATGAAACCATGGCCACAACCGAGGCAGTGAGTACACCCGTCATACTACAGGGTTCCTCATGAACCTAGCATTTGCTTCCTTGCTTTGAACAGCTTTACAGAAGTACAATTTATACAACACAAACCCTGCCCATTTTAAGCGCACAGTTCAACACAGAGGGGTGCAGCCATCAACACAGTCGACTTTCAGAACATTTGCATCACCACATCCTAGAACATAACCTCTGAGATACTTGACTTTTTGTGCTGGTTTTTGCAATTCTTTTTTTTTTTTTTTTGAGACAGAGTCTTGCACTGTCACCCTGGCCAGAGTGCAGTGTTGCAATCTCAGCTCACTGCAACCTCCGCCTCCCAGGTTCAGGTGATTCTCCTGCCTCGGCCTCCCAAACAGTTGTGATTACAGGTGCCTGCCATCACGCCCAGCTAATTTTGTTGTTGTTGTCATATTTTTAGTAGAGACAGGATTCCACCATGTTGGCCAGGCTGGTCTCGAACTCCTGACCTCAAGTGATCTGCCCATCTCAGCCTCCCAAAGTGCTGGGATTATAGGCATGAGCCACCGTGCCTGGCTGGTTTGTGTAATTTTTTTGTGTTTTAAATTGTGGTAAAATACACATAACATGAAATTGACTGTATCCACCATTTCTAAGGTACAGTTTGATGTTGAGTGCATTCACATCGATCCACAGAACTCCTCTCATTTTACAAAATTGAAACTCTGTCCCTATTAAACATGAATGCACTGTCTCCCTGTTGCCCCTCACCCCAGCCTCTAGTGACCACCATTCTACTTTCTGTATCTGTGAATCTGACTACTCTGGGTACCTTGTATCAGTGAAATCATACCACATCTGTCCTTGTGTGTCTGACTGATTTCACTGAGCACCTTGTCATCAAGGTTCATCCATGTGTAGCATGCATCAGACTGTCCTTCCTCTGAAAGCTGAAGAATACTCCCTTGTATGATAGACCACATTTTGCTTACCCGTTCTTCCACAGACACGTGGGCTGCTTCCACCTTTTGGCTATTGCAAATGATGCAGCTGTGAACCTAAGGGCACAAATGTGGGGAGGGGTATTTTGTTTTAATCACACAAGTGTGTCACCCAGTGGTAGAGACGTCCAAGCTCGACTACTGAAGGAGCAAGAGAATGTATTATAAACGATCTGTTTTGAATAAGTTTATATATTGTTGATGAATGAGATCAGTAGCGTTACTAGAATGGAATTATGATGAGAAGCAGGAGGGACACTGTGCTAAGGGATTGACCGGCTTTTACTTATTTAATCTAACAGCCTGTGGCATGGGCTCTCTCAGGAACCCCATTTTACAGACAAGGAAACTGAAACTCAGAGAAGTTTAGTAATTTGCCCAGGATCACACAGCTAGTCGCTGTGAATTAAACTCTGTCTCCACTTGCAGGTAACAACCGGGAGGAAACCAGTGAGTCTGCTAGCTCTGGCAGTATCATCAACTGGTTTTCAAAGACAACAAAGCACACTCTTACAGTCACTGGCTGTACATGAATTTTTGAAATTCTTATTTCTACATGCAGTTGCCTCCTGCTTTATTGGCGAAGGGACTGTGGCTGCAAGGCATGGCCCCTGGCCCATGCCCAGGACACCCGTGCCCAGGACACCCCACAGTAGCCTGGAGGAGCAAGCCGAGCTTCTGTCCCTCCCGGGTTTTCCTCATGAGACCCCCCCGCCTCCACCGCTGGCCTCACAAAACTGCTCTTGGCTCCCTCTCGGAGCGTTCTTAGATTGAGAGATGTTTGTGCAGGTTTCTTCTGAGCTCTTATTGACAAAGGGTCCTTTGCAGGCCTGAGTGAGGGCAGCCACGTGGACTGAGTTACTCCCTCCTGCAGCTTCCCTTTCCATGTGCCTGATGACCTTGACCTGTGGGGCATAAAAAAGAAAAAAGGAGATAGTGAAGAATGTCTCTCATCAAATCTCATCTCATTTTGGGGTCTAGTTTTTCTTAGAAATGTGTAGCTGTCTTGATTCCTGTATGCTCTTGTCTCTGATTCTTTGAGTCACTGGAGAGGACACTGTACCTCCCCCATGGTAGAGTTTTCAAGGAATGTTTCATTTTGGAGGATCGTCCTAATACTGCAAGGCTTAGCTGTTCTTTTCTGAAGAAAGAGTTCCCAAAAGGAAAAATGTATTTCAGGCTTCGTGGCGGCCATAACCAATAGAGAGGGATGTGACAACCACTTCAACAGGGCACAGGGGGTGGAGGCAGAAGTTAGAGACCCAGACATGTTTGTAGACATCGCAGTGGCTAGCGTGGGTGTCCTGAAGTTCAAGTGAGGCTACCCCGCACAGTCCCGGCCCTGCTCTTGACCAGCTGTGGGATCATGCACAAGTTGCTTCACCTATCAGAGCCTCAGTTCCCATTTCTGTAAAATAGGAACCCTAATAGTTCCTCCCATGTAGGGTTACTATAGCATTAAATGGGTCATCGTTTGTAAGTTGCTTATCCCAGTATCTGGCGCCTATGATAGCAGCGAGACAACTCAACTCACAACCAAGCAGAAGAGCATGCTAGCAGCCACCTGCCTCCACTGTGAGCCTTCCCACGGACAGAAAACCTCCCAACACCTCCCAGCTACCAAGTGGATGCCTTTGCCAATAACTTACCCATGGAATGACATACAAGATAGAAAAACAGAAAGAAACTCTTGGTTGACAGAGTACATTGGCACACATGCTATGCTCAAGAGTACACGTTCTATATCATAGCTTTTTCACCAAAGTATAATGTAGGGGCTTGGCACAGTGGCTCACGCCTGTAATCCTAGCACTTTGGGAGGCTGGGACGTGAGGATTACTTGAGGCCAGGAGTTCAAGATCCCATCTCTACCAAAAATACAAAAATTTAGCCAGGTATGGTGGCACATATCTATAGTCCCAGCTACCCAGGAGGCTGAGGCAGGAGAATTGCTTGCACCTGGGAAGCAGAGGTTGCAGTGAGCTGAGATCACATCCCGCACTCCAGCCTGGGCTACAGAGTGAGACTGTCTCCAAAAGAAAAAGTGGCCTAGGGCCACTACATTGCACAACTCGAGTCACTATTCATGGTAGAGTCCACAAAGATGGCAGCCCCTAGAGTTGTGCAAGGCATAACCTTAAGGGCCACTTGCGGTGTCCCAGAGCCACTGTTGAGCAGTAACATGGAGTCTCTGCCTCAGTGTCAGGCATGGGAAACTCAAGTCACAAAGATAGATGTGCTTGCGTGCTGTACCTGCCATTATGATGTTTGCCTGTTGGTTTCTTTAGTGCTTTATGATTTCCAGGAAAGGCGCTGTGAGTGAGGGTTGTCCTATCAACAGTGGTGCTGTTCTTATAAAGCAGCTAGGTAAGGAAACCTATGTCGGCCTGTTTTGCCCTGCTCCCATTCCAGCCAGAGCTTCCCACGTGACTTCTGGATGTAGTCCTTTGTCCCTGTTGCGACCTCATGACATCCTGCCTAACCTAAAGAGTGCCCACATTCCTGGGTACTCACTGCTTTCATGGGGAAGCTCTTCGGGGGTGCGGTGAAGGACACAAAGGCTTTGGAACGTGATAGACTCAAGTTCAAACTCCAACTGCAACATAGACTTTCTGAGCCTCAGTTTCCAACTTTGGCTGGGCAGGAACACTTTAATCACAGGCTCCCTTTCCCCATTCAGAATTTGTATACAGGCCTTCGAGACCATCCCATCGTTGTATAAACTGATGCCCAAAGAGGTTCTGCAACTTTCCCAAGATTGCATATCAGTTACGGCCAGAACCAGGATTAAATCTCCTGAGTCCCCATCCGCGAGTCTTTCCCAACAGCCCAGAGCACCTCGGTAACCAGAAAGCTCAGGCCCCAAGTTCCTCACTGCAGTCCTGCCAGCCCGCCACTTCACATGCTCCTGGGGGATGATACATCACGTGAGTGAAAATGAAAGCCACTGATGATAGAAGAAAATGCAGTTTCAGTTATGGGCTTCCTCATTTGCCTCCACTAACTTTTCACCAGGGATGTTGCTGAAGTTCCTGGACAAACTCAGTTACCCCCTTTCAGTTTCTTTTTTGATGCAGATGATAATGTCTGGTGGCTAATGTTTAATGAGCATTTATTATATGTACCAGGAAGTGTCCTAAGTACTTAATATGTATGATCTCATTCAGTTCTCACAAAGAAATATCTGTTGTCATCTCCATTTTACAGGTGAGGCACAAAAAGTAACACATTTTTCAGGGTTACAGATGGTAGGAGGCAGAGGACATAGCTGAACCAATTCTGTTTAATTCTGAATCCCATGATCTTAACCAGAGGCCGGCAGACCATATCCCATGGGCCGAATAGAGACCATCTCATGTTTTTATAAATAAAGTTTTATTGTAACATCTCCATGCCCATTCATTTTGGTGTTGCCAGTGTTTGCTTTCCTGGTCCAAAGGCAGAGCTGAGTAGACAGAGATCATATGGCATACAAAGCCAAAAATACTTTCTGTCTGGTTCTCTAAGCAAAAGCTTACTAACCTCCGCTCATAACACTATGCTATACTGCCTCTTTCATTTACCCAGTTTCTGAAAGGACTGAAAAGGAGGATGGGAAATTACGGGGATAGGAGAAAGAAGGAATGCCCCTACTGTCTGCTAGGAACCGTGCTGCTCAATAGCTTACTTAGTTAACTGAGGAATAGGAAAAAGGAAAAATAGGCTTTGAATAGTCTTCATTACCTTTTTTTTTTGAGATGGAGTCTCATTCTGTTGCCCAGGCTGGAGTGCAGTGGCACAGTCTCGCCTTGCAGCAACCTCTGCCTCCTGGGTTCAAGCAATTCTCATGCCTCAGCCTCCCGAGTAGCTGGGATTACAGGCACCCACCACCACGCCCAGCTAATTTTCATATTTTTAGTAGAGATTGGGTTTCGCCCTGTTGGTCAGGCTGATCTCGAACTTCTGACCTCAGGTGATCCGCCCACCTTGGCCTCACAAAGTGCCGGGATTACTGGCCTTCACTACCTCTTTAAAACAGAACTTGGAGATATGCAGTTCTAAATCTACACATACACATATATACATTTGCAACTATAGCAATAATATAATCATATTGACACATCTGATAAATATGCTTGACATTGGTATATAATATACACAACAGATGAATGTTTATAAATTTTACCCATTTCTTCAACTGGAAGTTTTCTTTTAAAACTTTGGAATGTTTTCCCTGGTATAACTTTTGAAACAGAAATTTGAGGTTCATAGTCCAGAGCCCGCTGTAGTTAGAGAACTGTATATTTGTTCCAGATTTCTCTACCTAATGTTTCACTACCTGTGGTTGGTTCTTTGGTCTTAAATCACTTCTTCTCTGGGGCCACTGCTTCACTTTTACAAGCTGAAAGGTAAATTTGGTACATGATTATAGCCTGGTGGGTTTTACTCAAGCAAGTCAGAACCTGTATAACACCTTTCATTCTGAGTACATAGTGATGTTTGTGCTCAAGTGTCAATAGGCATATTGTCCAGGAAATTTCACTGTTTGCAAATGTCAGAAACCCAACTCAAACTAGCCTAAGCAAAGAAAGAAAGAGAAGAAGTAGTTGAAGTTCTTGTTCATGTAACTGAAGAAGCCAGAAGTACCAGCTTCAGGCCTGGCTGGCTCCAGGTTCTCAAGGAATGCTCAGGAATCTGTCTCTTTCATCTTTGTGAGCTTCACAGTCTCAAGCAGATTCTTGCCCCAACCGTAGTGAGGTAGCCACTGGCAACCCCAGCACCTTCCAAACTCAGCAGCTCCGGGAAAAGAGCAAGCCTCTTCATTGGCTTGGCTTGGATCACATGCTTATCCCTGAACCAATCACTGAGGCCAGAGACATGGAACACTGACTGGCCAAGGCTGGGGCATACTCCCTCCCCTGGAGTGGAGGGGATGAGCTTCACCAGAATTAATGGACTCAGGATTGTAGGAGGGAGGAGTGTCTCCCCCAAACCCATGCAGAAGATGAAAAAAAAAAAGCCCATGATAAGAAAATATTCTTCCTGCCTAAGTTGAGCCTTCGTAATGAGATTCAGTGCTAGGAGTTTGGAGAAAGAAAATTATGAATAATCCATTCTCTATCAGGAAACACACAGAGTTGAGGGTTTAGTTATCCATCCCAGGGAAGGAGGCATTTCCCATCTTCATGAAACCTTTAAATGCGACCTTTAAGTACTCCCTGTTCTTTTTTTTTTTAAGACGGAGTCTCGCTCTGTCACCAGGCTGGAGTGCAATGGTGTAATCTTGGCTCACTGCAAACTCCGCCTCCTGGGTTCAAGTGATTCTCGTGCCTCAGCCTCCCAAGTAGCTGGAATTACAGGCATGCACCATCATACCTAGCTAATTTTTATATTTTTAGTAGAGATGAGGTTTCACCATGTTGGCCAGGATGGTCTCGATCTCCTGACCTTGTGATCTGCCTGCCTTGGCCTCCCAAAGTGCTGGGATTACAGGTGTGAGCCACCGCATCCAGCCTAAGCACTCCACATTCTTGAGAAGGATGTTGCTTTGTCTGTAACCAGGCCTCATAACTGGGGATTGAGCAAAAAACCAGAGAGCACAGCACACTTCAGAAGCAGTATCTCAATAGCCAAGCTTTGTCATCTCCCAGCCTGATCGTGTAGTATTTTCCTCTGCACTGTGCTTTTACAACTCCTGGGGGGACCTGCTGATGTGATGAAAAATCCTGAGACCAGGTTTTTTATATCAAAGGGAATTTTCCAAAGCCAGTGAAATGGAGGGCAGGGGGCAGCAGACAGCCTCAGGCACAATGTCCTCGGCAAACACACAGTCGGACTCCCGACGCTTGCTTCGTCCTCAGATGTCTAGAGTGTGCAGACAGCATAGGGGACTGCGGGGAGGAGCGCAGGCGGAAGCCTTAGCATCCTGGTGAAACAGAACATGGACCCGGCCCAAAGCACGGGGACCAAACATGGCTGCTTCCTGCAGGTCACACTCTTCCCAAACCGCAGCCATGTCGCCGCTTTTCCTAAGTTAGCTGATTGTGCATTCATTCATTCAGTCACTTAGCCTGGCAAGACTGAGCTCAAGCAGGCCAAGTCCATGGGTAGAAAAGGCCGTTGGCAAAAATCTGAGTGTTTTCTCTTTCAATTCTCTTTCCCATTTCATGGACTGACCAGGAAATGAACCAGAACTTAAAGGAAAAGGAAAACTTTAAGCTAGAAGGTTTTCACAGATAGAAAGTAAGATGGGCCAGAAGACAGTGCCCAAAATCCAGATGAATGGCCTTTTTGAATAGCTCAAAGGGACCTACTTCTTTCAGCTCTAAAACATATAAGTAGTGTATAACTTGGCTGTTCTGTGTTCTAAAATGTATAATCCTGATTTCTGGAATGGAAAATCCAAGACATAAATGATCCATTTCTTGGGGACTTAGAATTATTGCCCCATTTTGAATCCCGGCAACTCCCCAGGAGCTGTTGAGATGGAGAAGGCTGTCTGCCCAGGCCCCACATGGCACGCTCTGCTGCCTCGGGGCTCCTACGTCTGCGTTTTAGGGTCTGGAAGTCAGTTGCTGCTCTCTGCTGGGGTCCGTGTGCCTCTTTCCCGCTTCCTTCTTCCCCCTTCCCATCCTTATAATTGTGTAGTTGTTAGTGTGAAATTGAGTAAGATCAGAGGAAGTAGTGGCTGAAAGTAGACCCAGAGGGCTACTTATATGAATAAGTGATACTAGTAGTTCCATGTGGATTATTTTGCACTTTTTTTCTGGTAACTCAAAAGTCTCTTAAAAAAAAAAAAGGTTTTTTATTTGTGTGTTTTAATTAAATAACCTGGCCAGGTATGGTGGCTCACACCTGTAATTGCAGCACTTTGGGAGGCCAAGGTGGGTGGATCACTTGAGGCCAGGAGTTCTACACCAGCCTGACCAAATGGCGAAACCCCATCTCTACTAAAAATACAAAAAATTAGCCAGACATAGTGGCGCCTGCCTGTAATCCTAGCTACTCAGGAGGCTGAGTCATAAAAATTGCTTGAATCCAGGAGACGGAGGTCGCAGTGAGCTGAAATCACACCACTGCACTCCCGCCTGGGTGACAGAGCAAGACACTGTCTCAAAAAAAAAAACAAAACAGCAACATTAAATCACCTTTTTATTTTGGAATCGTGTTAGATTCACAGAAAAGCTGTGATGATTGTACAGAGAGTGCTGGTCTACCCCTCCCAGTTTCCTCATGGTTAACATCTGACATGACCATAGTACAGTTTTCAAAATAAAAAATCAACATCTGTACATTATTATTAATATCAACTAAACTTCAGGATCCATGATGCATTCCAAGGCATGACATTCATTTGATTATCATATCTCCTGGTCTGTGACAATTTCTGTCTTTCCTTGATTTCCATGGCCTTGACAGTCCTGAGAATACTGGCCGGGTATCCCAGAAGACGTTCCCCAGTCTGGATTCATCTGACGTTTTCCTTTGGTTAGAGTGGGGTCACAGCTTTCGGAAAGCTTGCCATGAAGGCAGAGTGTCTCTATCGTCTCATCGTTTCAGGGGCATGAATAGCTACCTACATCCCTGTGATGTTAGCTTCATCAAGTGGTTGAGGGGATGTTGGCCAGTTTTCTCCACAGTAAAGTTACTGCTTCCTTGTCCATAAATCTGTTCTTTGGAAGCAAGTCACTAAGTTTAGCCCACCCTCAAAGGAGAGGGGAGGAAGGGGCAGTGATTAAGATTCAGCTCCGCCTCCTGGATGGGGATTACCTACGTGTGTTACATTCTTCAGTAAGAAAGTGCCTCTTCTCCCCCGCTGAATTATTTACTCATTCATCTATTTCTATCAGTATGGACTCCTGGATATTTATTTGATTCTCTGGGCTATAATCCACCATGATGTCATTTATTTTGCAGCTCACATTGAGCAGTGGCCTTGGCCACTGGAAGCTCTTTTGGATTGGTTGTTCATCCCTCTGACGGGGCCCCCACCTTCTGTTTCTGAGCACTTACTCACTTTCTGCTGTTACCAGATGCCTCGGGCTCATCATGTATTTTCCCTGCCCCAGCCCCAGAATCAGCCAAAGACTTTTGGACTTTGGCTCTGTTTGCCAATTGTTTAGTTTGGTAAGCAGGCACCTAGAGTGTGTGCCAGGCCCTTCATTGGGCACTGGGCCCCGCCAGTGCTATGCTGGTGAGTGTCTGAAAAAGTCAAGTATGCAGGTATAGTATAAAGCTTACTGACACAGAGAAAGTGTAGCACATTCTTCACAAATAATAACAAAATATATGACTCTTTATCGCAAATTCATCATAAATTCCATAAAGCCATAGATTCTCACAGAGGGTTTTTATTGATATTTGCCAAACTCTGTATCCCTGGCCAACTTATGGTAGCAATTGATGAATGAGTAAGTCTCCAACCTGAATACTAGGGGATATATTTGTTTACCTTTATGAGTAAGATGAAAGTGAAATGAGAAAGATTTGTGTTGGAAACTCACATGTTCATCAATAACACGAGCACATTCTTTGCTGTCAGATGATAGTTTCTGAATACCAGAAGAAACTATTGGATAATAGCTTTTTAATATCAGAAGAAAATTTCTTCCATATCTTTTGTACTACTCATAATGTGATGGCTACCAACACAAAACATTTTAAAATTTCATCTGTATTATTAATACTTTATCCAGTACCTTCTTAAAAATAGAGAAGCAACAAAACAAAAAATCAATCCCTGATTTATAGCATTTCCTGATTTCTGTGGTGTAAATACAACCATTAGTGCAAAATAGGCAAGCCCCAAAATTGGGGCTTAGCCAGAGAGGGTTCTTGGCTTCACCCAGGAGGGAATTCAAGGGCAAACCAGCGGTGTTAGACAGCACCTCTTATTGAAGCAGCCACGCAGCAGCAGGGGGCCTGCTCCTGGCACAGTAGGGCTGCCCAACGGGCAGTGTGCCCAGAGTAGCAGCTCAAAGACAATTCTGCAGTCATATTCATATCCACATTTAATTACACAGAAACGAAGGGGTAGTTTATGCAGAAATTTCCAGGAAAAGGGTGTTACCTTCTGGGTAGTTGGGTCATTGCCATGGAAAGGGGTGGTACCTTTTTGATGTTGCCATGGCAATGCTAAACTGACATGGCACACTGGTGGGCGTGTCTCTGCCACCCTGTTTTAGCTGGTCCTCAATTTGGTCTGGTGTCTGAGCCAAACCTCCAGAGTTGAATCCCACCCCCTACCTCACCATCAAGGCCAGTTTCAAGCTTCACTAACACAGAGCCACAGAGAGCTGTGTAGCAGCACATCACTCTGCATTACTGCCAACAGACACAGTTGGAAAAATAACCTTAAGAGCATAGATTATCATAAAATATAGTCAAATAATTAGGAGACTAAATTTTAAGTATTTATTACTGCTGTTTCTGGTATAATTTAATTGTAAGTGTATATAATTTATTTTTTAATGGCTGTGTTTATCAGCCAGCTCACAGAATTCTGAACACTTACTCATCAGCTCTCAGGGGCCAGCGCCAACAGGGCCCAGCTCTCCCCTGGCACAGCAGTGAGCCAGCCACAGCACTGCCTGGGTGGGGGCTGTGGTTCTCTGAGTGGCATCCAGGGTGTTGCACGTACCCTGTGAATCAAATTTGCATGAGGG
Source organism: Plecturocebus donacophilus (assembly GCA_004027715.1). NCBI lineage: Eukaryota > Metazoa > Chordata > Mammalia > Primates > Pitheciidae > Plecturocebus > Plecturocebus donacophilus. The sequence goes on from PVKP010009477.1 coordinate 55,363, forward strand.
AGCTGACAACATTCCTAGAAAATCCTGTTCACACACACACAGCCCATGCACCATCTTGGGGTTTTTCACACCATCTATTTCTTATTTTCGTTTTTTAACTCTGAAAATCTACTCTTCATGAAGCAATCATCTAAAATCCTTTTTGCAAGGAAGGAAAGCCAGTGTAAATCATGACTTCAGATGACCCAGAAGCTCTAAGAGCACAGATTTTGGAGTCAAACAGCATCACCGCTTCCAGGCTTCAGGACCTTGGGCAAGTCACTGAACTTCACTGAACTGCTGCTCCTTAATCCACAAAATAGAGTAAAAATGCCTCCCCTACCCCAGAGTTATTCTCATAATTAGATGACGCCACATATACAAAGGGCACAGCACAGCCTAGCCCCTGGGGCCTTCTCTCCTTGGTGGTTCAAAGCCAAGTGATAACAATTACAGACAGCAGAGAACATGACAGACTCTTCAAGGGCAAGGTCCACATCCCCACCTTGTCCACAGCCTCCAGGACTTCCTGGAAGAATGTATGGGTCCTGTGGGACTCTGTGCAAACTCCCTTGGTGTTTTAGGGTATCCTTCTCACCCTGAAGGCTTGACAGTGTCAGAAGCAGATGCCAGTGTGATAACACAGGAAACAAGGAGATCATCTAGAAACAATGGATTTGGAGTTCTTGAGGACATTATTGGTTGGGGTATTTATTTGTTCAGGCTGATAGAAATTCAGCTATGGGCGTGGTCCAGGTGGCTGGCAACCTTCTATTTTAGAGACAGTGTGGAAGAAATCAGGAATAGCACATGCTGCCTCAAAAATAAACAAAGAAAAAACCACCATGCCACATACCATATGGAAATAGGAAGGAAGGAAGGAAAAGGGAAGAAAAGAAAGGAAGGAAGAAAGAAAGAGAATGAAAGAAGGCACTAGCAAATGTTTTTAAACTAATGTTTCTAACCCAGACTTGTTGATAACACACTGACCTCAAGCTCCATGTACATTCTAACGTGAGCTCAGCCAGGGGCCAGGTTTTCAGGAGTCTTTTCTTATGTTTATTTTCCCCCCTCACTGTTTCCTTGTAATTACCAACAGCAATTTCTGAGAAAACCTTGACCTTGCTTATGATAGAGTAGGCCTGTTAAGTAGAGAACACCAATGTTAACCTTCCAACTAAAGCCATTTTAAAGCAACACGCTTTGAAAGAACAAATGAACAGGGCCAGGCACAGTGGCTCACGCCTGTACTCCCAGCACTTTGGGAGGCCGAGGCAGGCAGATCACCTGAGGTTAGGAGTTGAAGACCAGCCTGGCCAACATGGTGAAATCCCATCTCTACTAAAAAAAAAACAAAAAAACTAGCTGGCTGTGGTAGCACATGCCTGTAATACCAGCTACTTGGGAGGCTAAGGCAGGAGAATCGCTTGAACCTGGGAGGGAGAGGTTACAGTGAGCCAAGATCCTGCCATTGCACTGCAGCCTGGGCAGCAAGAGAGAAACTCTGTCTCAAAAACTAAACAAACAAATAAAAATTTAAAAACAAATATAATAAAACTTTTTTTTTTAACTGGAAGAGCTGACTGCAGTCTTTGCTGCATTTACACATCATGCGCCAGCCCCTTTAGAGACCCTCTCATTAGCACTGTGGGGGCTGCAAGTGACAAAACCAGCTCTAAACATCCTCACAGTACTGAGCAGTTAGTGCAGGGTGCAACGTGAGCCAGGGCTCAAAACCAGCTTCTCTATTTGTTCATTATGCGCAATAGCCAAGAGGTGGACACAGCCCAAGTGTCCATGGACAGATAAATGGATACAAAATGTGGTCTGTCCATACAATGGAATATTATTCAGCCATGAAAAGGAAGGACATTCTCACACATGCTACAACATGGATGAATCCTAAGGACATTGTGCTACGTGAAATAAATGAGTCATCAAAGGACAAATGTATGAATCCAGCTATGTGTGGGACAAAGAGTACCTAAATTCATAGAAATAGAAAGGGAATGATGGTTACCAGGGGCTCTGAGGAGAGGGGAAGGGAGAGTTATTTCATAAGAATAAATTTTCACTTTTGCAAGATGAAAAAGTTCTGGAGATCTGTTTCATAGCAGTTACAATATACTTTAAAAAACTGTACACCTGAAACGGTTAAGATGGAGAATTTTGTTATATGTTTTTTTACAATTAAAAACCAAAAACAGGCTGTGTGTCAGGGCTTACGTATGTAATCCTAGCAACTTTGGGAGGCTAAGGCAGGAGGATCACTTCAGCCCAGTAGTTTGTGACCAGCCTGTGCAACATGGTGAAATCCCATCTCTACAAAAAATACAAAAATTAGCTGGGCCTTGTGCTGCACCTGTAGTCCAAGCTACTTGGAAGGCTGAGGCGGGAGGATCACCTGAGCCCTGAAGATTAGGCTGTAGTGAGCTGTGATCACGCCACTGCACTCCAGCCTGGATGACAGAGTGAGACCTTGTTTCAAAAAAAAAAAAAAAAACGTAGAAAAGAAACTCAGCTTCCCTCTCTCGATGTCTGGGCTGCACTCCTTGGTGCTGGCTACATTCTCAAGTCCCCAGGTCTCTGTGGCTAAAGATCCTGGTGTCCAGCCTAGTCTCCTTGGCTCTGATTGGATCACATGCCCCACCCCTGGCCAATCACTATGGCCAGTGAATGTGGTTTGTTGCTTAGCCACACCCACAACAATGGGCTGAGAGCGGGAGGGAGATTACCCACAGTCTCCAAAAGATGCTGAGGGATTCTGGCCTGGCCACTGCAGAACTGTTGCCCTTCAGGCATGAGATACAACCACTCCCCTTAGCACCTGTGCAGTTAGTTGGCATGAGGCACCCTTACCTCAGAGCCCTGCCCACCGAATGTCCTAGCATGAAAGTGGATTCCTCCACCACAACCAATAATCTCGACATTTGTGTTCTAGAAGGCTGGGGTAAATTGCATTGGAGTTTACCTGCTCTCACCTTCAGCCCAGTCATTCAGTGAACACTTACTAAACCCAAAGGAAAAGGTAATGGGAATGAGTGAGGCAAGACAGCCCCGAGGATGGGGAGAAACAGGATGGATGGCAAAGTCAGCCCTGGACAGAAGCACAGTGCCTCAGCTTCTGAAACCACAGAATGGAAGAGAGGGTAGGTGGAGAGGCTGAGATGTTGACAGTGGAGAGAAATGGGAAACTGTACATAAGGTAACAGAGTTCTGGAACTCTCCCCAGACCCACTCTTGAATACAGATTTCAGGTGGGCCAGTGTCGTTGTGAATGCCCAGCTGGGTATCTCCAGATGTATTAGTTCATTCTCACACTGCTATAAGGACATACCGGAAGCTGTGTAATTTATAAAGGAAAGAGGTTTAACTGGCTCACAGTTCCCCAGGGCTGGGGAGGCCTCAGGAAACTTACAATGATGGCAGAAGGAAAGCAAACATGTCCTTCCTCACATTCCAGCAGCAAGGAGAAGCGCAGAGTGAGGGGATAGGGAAAGCCTCTTATAAAACCATCAGATCTCATGAGAAGTCACTCACTATCACAAGAACAGAATGGCGGTAACTACACTCATGATTCAATTACCTTCCACCAGGTCCCTCCCAGGCCCTCCTAAGGGAATTGTGGGAACTAAAGTTCAAGATGAGATTTGGGCGAGAACACAGCCAAACCATTTATCACCAGCTGATCAGAGTTTGGTGCCATTATTTCCCAGAACACTCCTCACTGACTCCAAGAAAGAGCCTTGTGGGGGAATGCATGGGATCCCTGAGCAGCTGTAGACAGACGGCAGCTTGGAGATTAGAATCCTGAGTGAAGGGGCCTCCTCTTGAATAAAACCCAGCTGAAGTTCTAGGAAGTGCTGTCTGCCAGAGCTCTGATTTTGGAAGCATTCTGTCCTGTTCCTCGTTCTGTGTGTCTGAGCTCATATTCTCTCTGGGCTACAGAAGGAGAACCCTGAGCCCTGGGAAAATAGGGATGAGACCCTGCCTAGGAAGCAAACTCTTTGAATTTAGCTCTTACCTGGAAAGTGCTATTTCTGCCGAGAGAATTGGGAGACAGGAGTGGAGAGAGAGAAAGAGAGGAGGAAGAGGCCATCAGATCTTGATCCCAGTTCTCTGTCCACCACTGCCTATGCTGGGTAAATTCCTTAACCTCTCCAAGCCTCACTTCTAACACAGGAATAAGGAGAACCCTCACACAAAGGGTCATGGTGAGGAATCAGTAGCTCAGTGCAATAAGTGATAGTGCTGATCAATGGCATCATTCAACCAGTAGGCACCATGGAGAAACCACCACTAAAGCATTAATCCATGGCAAAAACCAGGCGTCAGCACCACTCCAGGTTTGCTCACCCACGGTTAGATGGATTTTGACGTGCTCTCCACTGAAAGTCGTTGCAACATCTTCCCCAGGGCCTCTGCCAGAATCAGGTGTACTGGTGTGGAAAAGCAAAGACGAATTAGACAATCAGCATCCCTGCAACCCCAGGACTCTGAACTTTGAGAGATAGACAGACCCACAGTGTAGACAGAAAGAGAAAAGGCTGTGGAGTCCCAGGGAGCTGGGCTGGAATCTCAGTGACTGACTTGTCCTGTTATTTTGACCAACATTTGAGGACCTAGTAGGTATGAGCCAAGCGTTTATTCTAGGGGCTGTGGATACAGCTGTAAGAAAGATAGATGTGAAGTCCCTAATCCCATAGAGGGGACATTCTCCTGGCTCAGAGGCTCAATACCACATCTGTGGTATTGGGAGTCACTTGGCCTTGCCCAGCCTGTGTCCTTTGAGTGTTGACATCACGGAGTGTTGAGTGTATTAAATGAGTTAATGCAGGTGACTCAGCAGGGTGCCTAGGTAAAGGACGCACTCACTAAATGGTGGTGTTGATATGCGCCGTGTGGCCCAGGCAAGGACCCCCATCCCAAACCTTGAGGAGAGTCCAGGAAGGCTTCCTGGGGGAAGTGACTTACTGTTTTTTGTTTGGTTGGTTGGTTTTGAGAAAGGGTCTCATTCTGTTGTCCAGGATGGAGTGCAGTGGTGCTATCACTGCTCACTGCAGCCTCAACTTCCTGGGCTCAGGTGATCCTCCCACCTCAGCCTCTCAAGTAGCTGGGACTACAGGTGCAGGCCACAAGGCCCAGCTAATTTTTATATTTTTTTTTGAGGCAGGGTTTTTCCATGTTGCCCAGGCTGGTCTTGAACTCCTGAGCTCAAACTAGCTACCTCCCACTTTGGCCTCCCAAAGTGTTGAGATTACAGGTATGTACCACCATGCCTGACCAGAAGTAACTCACAAACCAAGACCTCAGACAGCAATTCTATGGCTGGGACAAAGGAATGGAGACCCTCCCAGGTGGTCATAACCTCCCACCCTTGTCTGCCCCTGCAGGTCTCCTACCCATGGATGAGGAGCCCAGCACCGTGGCCAGGGCCATACCCACCTCATGCCACACAGCAACCGAACCAGGGCCCTCCGCCGCCACATATCGCCTTCCACCAGGGCATCCAGCCAGCACCAGTGCAAAGAAGCTGGTCCCAGGGCTTCCTCAGACCCACCATGGTCCCCCTGGCCTCCCACCGGCGGCCTGTGAGCGCCAGAGAGGAGATGTTCTCATTTGTGGTGGATGGTGCCCGCGGGCCCCCTATCATCAAGCAAGGTAAGTGTCAGGGCTGCCATTGGTGGCTTGGGGGTGGATTCACAGCCATATGGATGGGTCTTGCTTTTGCCTTACTTTCTGATTCTAAAAGTAGAGCATGTTCAATTGTAAAAAATAACAATAAATTCAGGAGAAGCAGAAAGTAAGAAACACTTAAAAATCAGCCGTAATCCTTATCCCCAGGGTCTCCCTGTTGACTCTCTGGTCCCTCCAGCCTCTGTGCTGTGTCCATACACACATACCAGTATGCCCACAGTGGATATGCACCTCTGTGCGTGTGGACATGTGAGTGTGTCACGGGATCTACGTCAACACACTTTGACTCAGATGTGCAAGTATATTAGTAATTGTAATCCCCTTTGCCCTCAACAGCCCTAGGAGGTTTTAAAATATTTTACCACCATTTTACAGCTGAGGGGAGACTGAAGCCTATCAAGGAAAATGACCTCCCCGGAGGAGATATATTCAATCCCAGCTAATCTCATGTTCTTCAGTCCCATTTAAGGCTGGCGAGCTCAGTGACGGCCCGGTCACAGCCTGGTGACTTTGGGACACACACAGCCTTCAGGGTTTCCTTCCTTCCCCACTGACCCCTTCGAAAGCGTCACGGTACTTGGGAAGGAAACTTCTCACCTGCCACTGTCGTCTTGGCCTCGGCAGCCTCACCGGCAGAAGAGCTGGTCAGTTTAGTCCCAGGCATGGTTCCCGGAGTTCCTCGTGGCCTCTGGCATCAAGATCCATTCTCTGTCCTCTGTCCCAGCTGCAGACCCCTCTGAGTCCCGAGTATCTCTCAGCAGCTTCCACATCTTCACCTGGTCTTGCTCAAGACCATTCACCTAGTCAGCTTCCTCAGTCACTAAAATAATAGTTATTATTGTGACATATGCAAACTGAAGAGCGAATGCACTGTGTCTCCAGAGTTTACATCATCAACATCATTAAATGCACCGACACACACCTACTACCTACAATGAAAAGGGCCCCAGCCATTTCCCACCCACATTTTAATATGAACAGTTTTTAAACATACAGCAAAGTAAAAAGAATGTCACAGCAACCCCCACCCCACCTAAATCTACCGTACTATACTCTTTTTTTCTTTTCTGAGACAGAGTCTTGCTGTGTTGCCCAGGCTGGAGTGCAGTGGCGCCATCTCCACCTCCTGGGTTCAAGCGATTCTCTTGCTTCAGCCTCTCAAATAGCTGGGATTACAGGCACGTATCATCATGCCTGGCTAATTTTTGTATTTTTAGTAGAGATGAGGTTTTGTCATGTTGGCCAGGTTGGTCTCAAACTCCTGACCTCAAGTGACCCACCCACTTGGATCTCCCAAAGTGCTGGGATTACAGGCATCGGCCACCCGCACCTGACCCATTTTGCTATACTCATTATATATATCTATCTGTCTATCAAACATTCTGTTAATTCGTTAATCCACCTTAATTTTGGATACATTTTAAAATAAGTTACCTGGCTGTAGACTTCTGCCTAAACATTTAGCAGGTATACCATCAACTAGAGTTCAACAGTTTTTGTCTTTTTGTGTAAAATTAATATACAGTGTGTGTTAGTTACCAATTTATAACCAATTACCCTAAAATGTAGCAGCCTAAACAAACAGAAACCCTAGGCATGATCTTATACCACTTCTGTGGGTCAGGCATTTGGGAGTAGCTTGGCAGGATGGCTGTGGCTCAGGGACTCTCAGGTGGTTGCATTAAGCTTTCGACCAGAGCTGCAATCCTCTGAAGGCCTGCCTGGGGCTGGGGACACATCTCCTGGGTAGTTGATGCACATGCGTGTGGGAGGGGGCCTCAGTTCCTCACTAGCTGAGAGCAGGAAGCCTCAGTTCTTCACCACTGCCACCTCTCCTAGGCTGCTTGAGTCTCCTCATAAAACGGCCACCAGCTTCCTCCAAGAGTGGCCCTAGATAGAAAAGCTGCTGCTTTTCTTAAGAAAATGTCTCTTAAGATCCAGCCTAAGGAGTCAAACTCCATGATTTCTGCAGTAGCCTTGGTTAAGTAGAGAAGCTCTGTTATGGCTGAATTGTGTCCTCTCAAAATTTCTATGTTGAAGCCCTAATCCCCAGTACGACAGAACCTAACTGTATTAGAGAATGCCTGCCTTTCTTCTTCCCTTCTCTCCTCTCCCCTCCCCTCCCCTCCTCTTCACTTCCCTCCTCTCCCCTTCCCTTCCCGTCTCTCTTTCTGTCTCTCTTTCTTTCTTTCATTTTGAAACCAAGTCTCACTCTGTCGCCCAGGCTGGAGTACAGTGGCACAATCTCGGCTCACTGCAACCTCCGCCTCCCAGGTTCAAGTGATTCTCCTGCCTCAGCCTCCTGAGTAGCTGGGATTACAGGCACCCACCATCACACCTGGCTAATTTTTGTATTTTTAGTAAAGATGGGGTTTCTCCATGTTGGTCAGGCTGGTCTCGAACTCCTGATATCAGGTGACCTACCAGCCTCGGCCTCCCGAAGTGCTGGGATTACAGGCATTAGCCAATGTGCCCCGCTGAGAATGCCTTTAAAGAGGTAACTAAGTTAAAATGACGTTGTTAGGTGGGGCCTAATCCAATCTGTTGTCCTTGTGAGAGGAGGCGATTAGGACACAAGCAACACCAGAGGAAGACCGCATGAGGACATAGTGAGAAAGCGGCCATCTGCAAGCCAGGGAGAGAGGCCTCAGGAGAAACCACCCAGCCAGCACCTTGATCTTGCAACCTCTAAAACTTGAGAAAATCAATTTCAGCCAGGTGCAGTGGCTCACCCCTGTAATCTCAGCAGTTTGAGAGGCTGAGGCAGGAATATCCCTTGAGGCTAGGAGTTCAAGACCAGCTGGGGAAACATAGCAAGACCCCATCTCTATTTTAAAAAGAAAGAATTAAAAATTTAATAAAGGAATATGAATTTCTGTTATTAAGCCCCCCAGTCTGTGGCATTTTGTTATGGCCACTTGAGCATATTAATGCAGGCTTCATCCAGCATTGGAGATGACTATACAGGGCCATGAATACAGAGACCGGAATCACCAGGGCCATCTTGGAGACTGGCTGCCACTCAATGAAACGCACAGATCTTGAGTGAACATTCGCTGCGTTTTGACAATGGTATACACCTATGTAACCCAAACCCCTGTCAAGAACATCACCATCACCCCAGGAAGCTCCTTCAGGTTGCTTCCAAGTCACTTCCCAACTCCTAACCCCAGAGGCAACCACTCTTCCAAATTCTTTTTCCACGATGGATTATAGATTCCTATTCTAGATTCTCAAATAAGTAGAATCATGTGATGTGTGTTTTTCATGTGAGGCTTTTTTCACTCAGCATATTTCTGAGATTCATCCATTTGGCTGTATGTCTTACATGTTGCTCCTTGTTACCGTTGAGTCACATTCCATGAACCCGTATCACAGATTCTCTTTATCCATTCTTCCACTGGTGGACATAGGTGCTTTTTCTTTTTTCACTTGGTCGTTGATGAGTGGATGTCTCCCCCTGTTTCTCCACTGCCATGTTGAACTTGGGAAGTGAATAAGCCACGAACTGTCCTGTCTATGGCATTGAGGCCCCCAGATCTCCCTGGGCTCCACTACAGCCTCGTGCCGGGGTACCACTGGGTTGGGAAGACACTGTGATGTCCACTCCCAAACTTCCACCGCATTCCCCTGATTTGGAGAGGGGTTTTCATCTTCCTGTAGTGAGGAGTTCCCTTGTATGAGACCCAGGCCTCTCTGCTCCAGGCTTAGGAGAAAACTCCCAGCTTCAGTCCTCCAGGTTGGCTCTTCATTGAAGGCACCCATTTTTGAGGAATCTGGGGAAACCCCTTCCTCTCTTAACAGAGCTGGACTCTTCAAACAAAATGGTTTTACTTCTAGACCATTGCCTTGCTTTAGCTTTGAAAAATTCTACTGGAAACGCAAAGCCAAGAACTTAATTGTTCTGGGTCAGGGTTTCTCAGTCTTGGCACTGCTGACATGTGGGGCCAGATAATCGTTTGTTGTGGGGCTGTCTGGAGCATTGTTTTTGAGACAGAGGCTCGCTCTGTTGCCCAGGCTGGAGTGCAATGGCACACTCTCGGCTCACTGCAACCTCTACCTCCCAGGTTCAAGCAATTCTTCTGCCTCAGCCTCCCAAGTAGCTGGAATTCAGGTGCCCACTACCATGCCTGGCTAATTTTTGTATTTTTAGTAGAGATGGATTTTTGCCATGTTGGCCAGGCCAGTCTTGAACTCCTGTCCTCAAGTGACCAGCCCACCTTAGCCTCCCAAAGTGCTGGGATTACAGGTGTGAGCCACCAGGCCTGGCCCAGCCTGTGCATTGTTGAGTGTTTAGCAACATTCCTGGCTTCTACCCACTAGATGCTTGTAGCAGTTCTCCCCCAACTCGAGCTGTGATACTCGAAATTGTCCCCAGACATTACCAAATGTCCCTTGAGGGAACAGAATCACCCTAGTCAGAGCCCCCTGTCTTGGTGGTGCTTACCCTTCTCCAGCAGGAAGTCAGGCCACAGCTCCAAGGCCAGATCTTAATGGCAAAGCTCATACAGGTGAGGGAGAAAGAATTAGAATGGAGAGCAGAAATGCATGAAGTGATTTTTAAAGATCTCATCCTGATTTATATATACTGTTCGTAATGGGATTGTTTGACCTTAATACTGATATCCTACTTTTTAAAATTTAACACTATATCATGAAGGTCAATACCTTTACTGCATAGTGGTTGAGAGTACAGGCTCTGAATCAAACGAACCTGGGTTTAGATCTTAACTCCACACTCACCAGCTGCGGGACCTGGGCCAAGTTCTTGACATCCCTGTGCCTCAGATCCCTCACTTACAAAATATGATATGAATGCCATGTCACTAGTTGTTATGCTGAATTTTTATTGTTGTATTGTTATTTTTTATTGGGTTTAAAAAATATATTTTTGGCCAGGCATGGTGGCTCCCTCCTGTAATTTCAGCACTTTGGGAGGCTGAGACGGGAGGATCACTTAAGCTTAGAGGTTTGAGACCAGCCTGGATAACATAGCAAAATCCCATCTCTACAAAAAATCAAATTAGCCAAACATGGTAGCATGCACCTGTAGTCACAGCTACTTGGGAGCCTGAGGTAGGAGGATCAGTTGAGCCCAGAAGGTTGAGGCTGCAGTGACCCATGATCATGCTACTGAACTCTAGCCTGGGTGACAGAGCAAGACCCTCTCTGTCTGTTTGTCTGTCTTTAAATGTGTGTGTGGGAGGGGGGGAATATATATATATATTTTTTTCTAATCCACAGTTGGTTGACTCCACAAATGTGGAGTGCACACATATGGAGGCCCAGCTGTATCTATTTCTTGTTATAAATCCCAATATCACAGAACCAGATATAAATAAGGCTTTGTGGGCCATACAGTCTGTGTTGCAGCTACTCAGCTCTGTGTTTGTGGCACAAAAGCAGCTGTAATTGATACATACATGAGTAACTGTGGCCGCATTCCAGGAAAACTGCCCCTTCCGTCACAGGCGCTGGGCTGGATTCAGCCCCAGCTAGGGCTGTAATTTGCGAATCCCTGCTCGACCTCACGTTTCATTCACTCCTCACAGTAGTCCTTTATGATAGAGACTCGTCATGCCCTGGAAACTCAGGCTAAAAGAGATTAAATGACCTACCCGAAGTCACCAGCTTTTCTGTGGCATATGAAAAAGGTCTGGAAAGAGACACATCCCAGTGGGTAACAGCACAGTTAGTGCAAGAGGAGGGAATGAGGTGACCCTTTCTCTTTCTAGTACTTCTGTGATGCTTTTGCTGCTTTTCAGTGAGCGCACACACAGCAGTTTGTAATTTTTAATTACATAAGATGTCAGTCTGGGGAGAAACAAACAGGAAGGCTAATGTGAACATATTCTTCAGGTCTCGGTGAAACTCATGATGTTTTTTGTGCTCTCTGCTGATCTCACCCCTTAGTGTGGACCAATGCCAGGAAACCGTCGGAACAGTCAGTGGCCGAGGGGATTCCTGGGGCAATTCCCACCTCGGAGATTTATATGGAGCAGGACTTGGCCCAGCAGGACAAGGTGAGGGAGGGGTCTGGGGAGGGGCGGAGCTGCAGCAGCAAGGGCACTGCAGAGGACCCTTCTGTGGTCCAGAAGTGCCCTTATCCTGCTTCCAGGAAACCACCTCTTATTCCCAAGACATTCAACCAAATGTTTTCTTCTAAATTACAACCTCCGCAACCACTGTTTATTAAGCACCTACTGTGAGCTAGACTGCGTCCTGTGCACTTGACACTCATTCACTCATTTAATCTTTGCTGTCTTCAAAATAGATTTTTTTATCACCCTCACTTAACAATGAGGAAACTAGAGCTCAGAGACGTTAAGTAACTTGCCCAAGGTTGCATAGTCCAAGGGGCAGAATTGGGATTCCAACCCAGATCTGGTTAACTTCTAAACTGGTGATGGAATCCACCACTCTTCCATCACCAGCTTTGAAGTTAACCAGACTTGGGTTAACCTCCCTAGCAGGAAGAAGTGAGAGCTGAGGTCAGAGATGACTGAGCAAATGAGAAAGACTTGCCAAAGAACCAGAGAGGTGTAGAGAGTGAGACAGGAAGAGAGAGAGGTCAAAACAGATGAATGTCAGCAAACCTGGGGAGGATGGATCCAGGTTGATTTCACCTCTGTTAGCCACAGCCTGAAAACTGTATTATAATCGACTGCTTTTGCACCAACCTAATACGAAAAGCAATAGTCCAACCATGTCTTGCTTCCCCTAGAGATCAGGGCCTGAGCCTGTGGCAATTCTCAGAGTTTGTAAGGAGCAGAACCACCTGGAGCTCCTGTCACATGGGAGTGACACGTCCAGGAATCTGCAGCAATGTTGAGTAAGGTGAGAAGCCAGGTTTGGATGCTCTGTCAGTTACCTGTTGCTATAAACCAGCTCGCCTGAAACTTGGTGGCTTAAAACAGCAATTTAGTCTGGGCGCGGTGGCTCACACCTGTAATCCCAGTACATTGGGAGGCTGAAGCAGACGGCTCACAAGGTCAGGAGTTCGAGACTGGCCTGGCCAATAAGGTGAAACCCCGTCTCTACTAAAAAAATACAAAAAAATTAGCTGGGTGTGGTGGCACATGCCTGTAATCCCAGCTACTTGGGAGGCTGAGGCAGGAGAATTGCTTAAACCCAGGAGGCGGAGGTTGCAGTGAGCTGAGATGCCACTGCACTCCAGCCTGGGTGATAAAGCAAGACTCCATCTCAAAAAAAAAAAAAAAAAAAAAAA
>PVKP010009478.1:0-21493 GCA_004027715.1 Plecturocebus donacophilus
TTTTTCAAAAAAAAAAAAAAACACTTTTTCACAGCATTCCTGAATCATTCAGTCTCTGTTCAAATAATTCCCATCACATTTATTCATTATGCACATAATCACAGATAATCTACCCTATGCTCTATTTATTTACCAGGAAAAATGACAACAAAAAACTCAAACTCAAAATTAGTGTTAGCAATACTGCAAAACTCTCACGTTCAACGAGAAGACTGCATAAGCTCAGACTCAATGCAGTGGTTTGTAAGGTGAATCATGGAGCCAATGGGAATGGCAGTAAAATTTCCTAACAGCTTGAATCAAAGCAATCAGATTAAGACAAAGTGGGTTTGTCCTTTAGCAAATAAAGGCCTGTATAAGAGATTTCTTCACAACATTAATAAGTTTTAAAAAGGGAAATTTTCTCTCCCCATGGCATAAAACAAATAAAAAATAAAATTAAAATTAAAAATGGAAAAGACCAAGCCAGGTGAGACAAACAGGGTTTGAGAAAGTCCAGAGACTAGAATCCTGGCTATGTCTTACAGTACTAGATGTTAAGTTCCTGAGGGACAAACTATACCAACTTTTTTTTACCACCATAAGCTCAGTACTGGCACAGTACCTGGTCAATAAATAGTTGCTAAATGAGTAAAAAAAGAAATTTTCTGGGACCAGGAGGTTACCGAGTGAGTGACCTCGGTCAAAAGGAAACAGGCATCAGAGCAAAAAGCCTCTCCTAAGAACTCCTATCAGGAGAAGAAAAAAAAAATCCTATACAGTCAGTAATTAAACACAATTAAATCTAGAAAACATCAAAGACTGGCCTGCCTCAATTTCCCCACCAAAGGAGTGCTCAGTTCTTGCCCTTATTTTTCTAGCACCGATATTACAGTTACACTTACCGTACTGGAATTTTCTCGCAATTCAGAATCTGTGGACAGAAGGCTCAAGTCACTCAGACAAAGTGAGTGATTTGTATCCTGTGAAAGAGAAAATATTCTAATTGGGTAACAAAAATCAGGATGTACAGTGGCATATCATGTAATAAAACACTTGATTGCAAAGTCCCTAATGTTCCACATGTCTACATGTGTTATCTGAAGAAGTATAAGCCAACCAAAGCAAGGACTAAGTGAATCAGTTAATTTTTAAAAATCCTGATATTCTTAGAAGAATCTGTTACATTTCTTCATTTCTTAAAGGTGATTAATAAAGAGTTTTAACATTATTTCATGACTAAAGCTCCAGAGTAACAAACCTATAATAATGTGAAATTAATACTATCTGTATACTTGGTCTCATCATTTACAGTGATTTCACATGACCTCATTTGCCATTCATATAAACCTTGGTAGTATTATTCTATATCCCCATTTTTTATGCTTTTTGTAACAAATTGCCACAAACTTATATTCCCATTTTGAATATGAGAAAACTGATGTTCAGACATTGGGAACGAAGTGCCCCAAAACACATTAGCAGAAGACAAATCTAGTGCTTCTGACCAAAAAGTCAATGTTCCTTCCACCACGATGTCTCCCACGTGGGCACCGAAGGGCTCCTTACTCAAAGGGCTCCTTACTCAGAGTGGTGCTGGGGATTCAGTACTCAAATCCCAATACCCAAGCTAAGTGAACTCTGGATTCCCAGAATGCCAGTCACAAGGCACATTTTAGGTGGTGGCCCTAAATGCTCCCATTCATGCACACACTCAACAAACATTCATGATGCATCTACTATGTAATAGACACTGTTGCAGGCCCAGGGACACAATAATGAACAAACTTCCCCAAAGAACTTACGTTCTAGTGGAGAAAGAGGACAAAAAACCAAATAAATATACAACGTGTGAGAGGATAAGTGTTATGGAGAGTAAGGGGAGTAGGGAACTCTGTAGTAGGAGTTGCTCTTATTGGATGGTTAGGAAAGCCCTCTTAGGTAAGTGGCATTTGAGTAGAGAGTGAAGGAAAGAGGGTATGGGCTGTGCACGTATCTCGGGAAGATGTTCCAAGCAGAGTGTACAGCAAGTATAAAGGCCTAGGGGTACAAGCAGGCACTCCTTGTTTCAAGAAACCACAAAGAGGACTATATGGCTGAAGTGAAAGGAAGAAAAAAGTAGGCTGGGCGCAGTGGCTCACACCTGTAATCCCAGCACTTTGGGAGGCCAAGGCAGATAGATCACTTGAGCTCAGGAAAGCAAGACCAGCCCAGGCAACATGGTGAAGACCCCATCTCTGCTAAAAATACAAAAAAAATTCGAGTGTGGTGGTGCATGCCTGTGGTCCCAGCTATTCGGGAGGATCTCTGAGCCAGGGAAGCGGAGGTCACAGTAAGCAGAGATTGCACCACTGTACGCCAGCCTATGTGACAGAGCAAGACCCTGTTTCAAATAAAATAACATAAAAATAAAAATAAGAGAGAGAGATGAGATCAGAGAAGCAACCAGGCCAGAAGGTGTAGGGCCCTGTAACCTACTATAAAGACTCTGACTTTTATTTCCAGTGATACAAGAAGCTACTGGAGTCCAGGTGGGGTGGCTCATGCCTGTAATCTCAGCACTTTGGGAGGCTGAGATGGGGGGCAGGGGTGGTGGGGGGGGGATGGGAGAGACTGCTTGGAGCTCATCACTATGTTAAAATAATTTTCAAAAATCTGTAAAAATAAGTAAAAATTTAAAGAGCTACTGGAGGGTTATGAGCAGAGGACAAATATTATCTGCTTTATGGTTCAGAAAGATCGCTCTGGCTGACATATGTAGAACAGTCTGTTATGGAGCGGAGAGGGGGAAGAGGTCCTGTGAACTCCATTTAACAGGTTATTGCAATAATCCAGGCAAAAAGACAATAGTGGACTGAACAAAGTAATCAGAAGAAATGATCGGATTCTAGATAAATTATCAAGAGTGGGCTGGTAGACTTTGCTGGCAGATGTGGAGTGTGAGGGAAAAAAAGGAGTCAAGAATGACTATAAGCTTTTTGGCCTCTGCCACTAGAAAACCAGAGCTGCCATTTACCAAGATGAAGAAGACTGCAGGAAGAACAGGTTTGGACATGTTAAGTTTGACAAGAGTAGATGATATCTGGGTGGAGACATTGAGTAGGTGGTTGAATAAGCAAGTCAAGACACTGATCTTGACCATGACTTCTTCCCTCTCACTAACAGATATACAGAGAAGACATTTTAATCTTTGACTATGATACACAAACAACTGTTGATGATCTGTGGTACCCAGATCAAGAGACAAAAACACCACATACCTCTAATCCATTGTGTTGTGGAAGTGCATTGTATGAGTGTCCTTTGTTATCATGACCTTTCATGTGACTTTTGAGACTGTACTGAGTGCTGAATGTTTTCTCACAGCCATTACTGGGGCAGAAGAAGGGTCTTTCACCTGCAAGAATAACAAAGTAGTATTAATTTACCATAAAGTCATTGAACTAGATTAAGAAATCTACCTTTCTCTAACAGAGGAAAGTATTACTAAGAGAGTTTAGGTAACAGTTGTTAAAAGTTGAATAAATTACACATTAATCATCTCAGTCCTAAAACTCAAGGCAGAGCAAAGCACTGGGAATGGCTGCTGCTGGGAAGTTAAAAGAGAAGATTCGTTTCTCACAGGTTGTTTTTTTAGAGTATCTCTGTATTGGTTTCATTTCTTTTTGAGACAGTCTCACTTTGTGATCCAGGCTGGAATGCAGTGAGTGGCATGATCTCGGCTCAACCTCCACCTCCCGGGTTCAAGCAATTCTCTGCCTTAGGCTCCCAAGCAGCTGTGATTACAGGCGCCCACCACCATGGCCGGCTAGTTTTTTGTACTTTTAGTAGAGACAGGGTTTCACTGTCTTAGCCAGGCTGGTCTTGAACTCCTGACCTTGTGATCTACCCACCTTGGCCTCCCAAAGTGCTGGGATTACAGGCGTGAGCCACCGCACCCGGCCAGTTTCATTTCTTAAGGCTGAATACATGAGGTCCACCTCTGAAAGAAACTCAAACATTCTAGGTAAGGCTAACTAATTAGGCTCACCTGTATATATACAGGATATATATCTCTGTATATTCACATAGCTCTACAGGTCTCAATAGAAATACTGATAGTTACATGCTTAATCATGGTTAAAATAAAAAAATAAAAATTGGCCTAAACTCACCAGTATGTGTACGGACGTGAGTTTTAAGGTGGTGGCTTGCTGCAAATGCTTTTCCACAGCCATCGTGATCGCACCTAAATTTGTTGTTTAAGGAAAGAGAAACAGGAGTCATTAGCTAATAGATCTTTATCCTGAACATCTCTTATAAATACAAACTAAAACAAATATTCAGAACACTAGGATCAGATTGATGACACTGGTTTTAGAGATGGGAATGATGAGAGGTCCTTAAAAAAGTAAGGTTGGCATATCTGGGATCACAGGGAACTGACTGCCCAGGATAAGTATTTCTTGTTCTACAGGTAAGGCCCACGCTGAGAGCCCTGACAACAGAAGTCTTTTGATGAATTACTTAACAGACCTCTATTGACAGTGACAGTCAATATTAGAAATTTAGTGCCAGTGGAACATTAGGAATATCAAGAGTGAGCAAAGTGGCTCTCAAATATGCATGGGGCTTGAAATATAACATTAGAACAAAATCAATCAGAAGATAGGCTCAAGTAACTTATCTATAATCTTGTGTGTTGAGATCTACTTCATTCTCTTTTACTGTCTTGATAACCAAAGCTAGAAGAAATCTTTCCCTCCTCAGACCTTCTAAGGCATTTCTTCACATTTCTTTTATGCCACCTCTCATTTCCAATCTTATTTTATCTCTGTGGATACATCTGCTACATGTTTTCCTAGAGTGTAAACTACTTGAGCACAGGGTCCACGTAGCTCTTTCTGTAGTTCCTGCACACAGCAGACATTCCTTAATTACTTATATGAATGAATGCATTTTCTTATAAACCAAAATATTTTCTTTAAATAGAAAGCTTCTCTAAAGCATGTTCATTTTTAATTACATATAATCATCATCATGTCTAAAGTCTTACTGAATATTCAAGAAAAATGCAGTTTTAATCATCATAAAAATAAATGCATGTGACTGGATAGAAATCAGAGTTCTCTCAGCAGCCTATGGGGGGAAAAAAAAATAACCTAAGCTTCAGAGCATCCATCTGTAGAGTAACCAATTACAATCTAACTACTCTTGCCCTTAAAGGGATCATGACTCAGGAATCCATCTGTAACCTAAAAAATAACACAATTTTTTTCCCCTGAGACATGGTCTCTCTCTGTTGCCCAGGCTGCAGTGCAGTGGCATGACCATGGCTCACTACAGCTTTGACCTCGCAGGCTCAAGTGATCCTCCCACCTCAGCCTCCTAAATCTCTGGGACCACAGACTGAGGTCTCCCAAAGTGCTGGGATTACAGGCATAAGCCGCCACATCCAGCTCACAATTCCATTAGATTGGCATCTAAGAGTTGACTGTCTCTGAAGACTTTTTGTTGCTAAGTACCCTAATGAGATGAGTAGTTTGAGAAGGAACAGGTAGCATATTTAATGCCTTGACTATAACTGTGATATTCCCTGCCAAAATTCAAAGACATTGTTTATTATTTTTATTTTTATTTGAGACATGGTCTCACTCTGTTGCCTAGGCTGGAGTGCAATGGCGTGATCTCAGCTCACTGCAACCTCCATCTCTCGGTTTCCAGCAATTCTCCTGCCTCAGCCTCCAGAGTAGCTGGGATTACAGGTGTGCGCCACCACGCCTCGCTAATTTTTGTATTTTTAGTAGAGACAGTGTTTCACCATGTTGGCCAGGCTGGTCTTGAACTCCTGACCTCAAGTGATCTGCCTGCCTCAGCCTCCCAAAGTGCTGGGATTACAGGCATGAGCCACCATGCCTGGCCCCAAAGACATTGTTTATGGGCAGTTTTCTGCAATATATCTATCTATATTACATTTAGCGGAAATCTTTACAAACTGATTATCTCATTAAAAATGTCATATAATCATCCCAAAGCTGGTTTTGAACACCTACTGAATGCCCAGAATCATGCTACATACTACAAGCAGAGAAGAAAGCAGATAACCCAAGTCTCTCCTTCAAGTTTATAGTACACAGTACATGTATCTATTAGATATACATATGTTGACATATATGAATAAAAATGGATGCTCCTATATGTTTGTGTATACACACAAGGTATTACAAAGCAATAACCTGAACAAGTAACAACTGCACCACTAAGCTAAGCATTCCTACCTCTCATTTCCTCTCATCTCCTTGTCCCCTCCCCTTGATTCTTAGGTAGGTATTCCTCCTCTGGGCTCAAGGCACTCTGGGCATCTTGCAGCCTCAGATATTATCCATAAATTTGTGGTTCTTTATCACCAGACAAAGGTTCTTGAGAAGAAAGCCTGCTTCTGAGTATTTCTCTAGCACTAATAAAAGTACCTACCATATGAGTAAGTTTCGACAAATGCTTCTTGAAAATAAATGGAAAAAATGAGGCGGAAAGGCCATCACCCACAGAGTAAGGGTGTTCTTGGATTCCACCAGCACCCCTCTACTCTGCAGTGGTTGGTTATAGCTATCCTGGGGTGAGCTAACACTGCCAAAGAAAGAGCTAGTAAAGGAAGTTTTCTTTCTCGCTTGAAAAATTTTAGACTATATCAAGATCCCTAGCTGAAACCTGGTCAGTGACAAACAGAAAACAGTAAGACCTACCGAAATGGCTTTTCCCCTGTATGAGTTCGAATGTGCTTCCTCAGATCACTGAGTGTGGTGAAGTATTTGCTGCAGCCTTCAGATTCACAGTTAAACGTTTTCCCTGTGTGAAGCCTCTGATGTGCTTTCAGCCTGCAAAATATCCCAGAGAAATTCCCTTTGTCATAAAATTCTTTTTTTTTTTTTTTTTTGAGATGGAGTTTCGCTCTTGTTGCCTGGGCTGGAGTGCAATCACGTGATCTCGGCTTACTGCAACGTCCACCTCCTGGGTTCTGGGTTCAAGCAATTCTCCTGCCTCAGCCTCCCCAGTACCTGGGATTACAGGTGCCCACCACCACGCCCAGCTAATTTTTGTATTTTTAGTAGAGATGGGGTTTTACCATGTTGGCCAGGCTGGTCTTGAACTCCTGACCTCAGGTGATCGGCCCACCTTGGCCACCCAAAGTACTGGGATCACAGGTATAAGCCACCACGCCCAGCCTCCCTTTGTCATAAAGTTCTACACAGCCTCCCCATGCCAGCTTAATGTGCTTCAGGATCAAGTGTGTAAGAATTCTATACCCATAATATATTAGTATCCAACATATTTTGCCCCAAAAGAAATTCAGAGAATAGTATAGTGGTATGAGTATTAACTCTGGAGACAGACTTCCTGGAATTCAAATCCTGGCCCCAGATCCTGCTTGGATGGGGAATCTTGAGCTAGTTATAGAACCCCTCTGTGCTCCCATTTACTTACCAACTATTATGGAGATCAGCACTTAAAATCATACCTAGCACACACTGAGTACTTTTTAAGTGTTAGCTATTGTTATTTCTGTCACTTTATTCTCAATATTGAAGACTAATAAGTCTCCTGATACAAATGTGGAAAAGAGAATTGGCTACTGAATGGGCCACTCCCCATTTTGCAGGATAGAAAAGTCCTTCAAGGTGAGGTAGGAAAGAAGACTACAGAAGCCTTACTACAAAGATCCTGAGCCAAGGGGAGATAGTACTCTATGCCAAGCACTAAAATGCCCAGGCCAGAATGCTGCCCCATGATATGCAAATCTAAACATAAATGTACTGTCACTCCTAACCAGCCCAAGACATGTCCATCTTTAAGTAACAAGTTTCTCTAATGCATTTTTAATATTTTTTCTTTCATTTTCTGAGATCTGGCAGAAATGAATTTTACACAGTTGAACATAGCTGTGCTCTTTTAAAGCCCTGAAAGTGAACAACTCTCCTCTGAAAGGAGAAAGAGCTCTGTAGTCACAACAAGGTCAAGGTCAGAGGCTGGCAGAGCAATGGAGACGAGGCTGACCTGTACAGTGTGTTGAATGCCTTCTCACAGCCCTGCACGTCACACTCAAATGGCTTCTCCTTCGTGTGCACTCGCACGTGGATCCTGAGGCTGTAAGAGGTAAGGAAGGCCTTGCCACAGCCCTCCTGATTACAGACAAAGGTGTACTCTCCTCGGTGAGTCTTCTGGTGGGTTCGCAGGTTGCCTGCTGTGCTGTAGGTACGGGGACAGCCCTCAAAGGTACATTGGTACCGCTTTACCTGGCAGACAGAAGACACCTCATCAACAGGACAAAAAAATGGCCCAGGGCTTAACTCCCCCACCCAGAGCTCTGCTCCCAAGATGTGTGGACAATACAAATGGGTTTTCATCATAAACACAGAAGAACAGCCTCTAGCAGCAAAGTGGCAAAACCTTATTATTGATCAAATCATACCTGGACAACACATAATGATTTATGGGGAAGAAATCGGTCTATATGTACGTGAATATTCTAAATGAATACAAGAGTGTTTTCAGACTCTATATACATCTATCTGCTAAAAGTACATTATACTGTTACAGCTACCTGTATTCAAATAAAATCTTAACTTTGTTTTAAGGCCTGACTAAACACCTTGACCTCTAGTACTACAATTTGATTGGAATTGACCAATATTAAATTGAGTCTAAAATATCTTGAAATTTACATACTTAATCATCAAACAGTATTTCCCTAGATCGTTTCCACAGCATATTTTCCAGCCTACAAAATGACAACAAAGTATTGCAAATGCCTTGGAATATTTGGTAGTGTGATAATTCTCAACCTACCAGTCTCTTGTTTCCTTTCGCCATCAAACTTCTTGAAAGGGGAATCAATTCTTCACCTCATGGTAGAAGGTTAAGGGAAAAAAAAGAGTTGCTTCTCTGACAAATACCAAATAGCCGATGACTCTAATGCAGCGGACAGCCTCGAGGGCCTGGAATGGGAGGCCCAGCAGCTTCCTCAGAGGCTTTGTTTGACAGAGATATGTGGGCCAGGGTCATGGCTGTGGGTGGGCTGGAGCCAGGGCTGAGGCCACGGAGCTCTCAGAAGCAAGGCTGAGAACAAGAAGTGGATGCCCATCACCAAGCTGGGCTGCCTAGTCCAGGCAGGACACAAAGATCAAGTCCCTGGAGGAGATCTAGCTCTTTTCCCTGCCCATCAAGGAGTCTGAGATCATTGACATTTTGCTGGGGTCACTTCTCAAGGATGAGGTTTTGAAGACTACACCTCTGCAAAAGCAGACCCGCACTGGCCAGCACACCAGGTTCAAGGCCACTGGGGACTATAGGGGCCACATCGGTCTGGATATTCAGTGCTCCAAGGAGACTGCCAATGTCATCCAAGGGCCCATGATCCTGGCCAAGCTCTCTACTGTCCCTATGTGGAGAGGCCACTGGGGAAACAAGATCAGCAAGCCCCACGCTGTCCCTTGCAAGGTGACAGGCTGTTGTGGCTCTGTGCTGGTGCACCTTATCCCTCCCCCATCCCACCCCACCCCAGGCACTGGCATCATCTTGACCCCTATGCCCAGGAAACTGCTGCTGACGGCTGGTACTGACAACTGCTACACCTCAGCCAGGGGCTGCACTGCTACGCTGGACAAAACCACCCTTCAGGCCACCTCTAAGACCCATAACTACCTGACCCCTGATCTCTGGAAAGAGACTGTATTCACTAAGTCTCCCTATCAGGAATTCACTGACCATTTCACCAGAGTCTCTGTGCAGAGGACCCAGGCTGTAACTGTGGCTATAAAATAAGGATTTTACACAAGAAAAATAAAGTAAATTGAGCCTGTTTAAAAAAAAAGAAGAAGGCTGGGTGTGGTGGCTCATGCTTGTAATCCCATCACTTTGGGAGACCAAAGCAGGAGGATCACTTGAGACCAGCAGTTCGAGACCACCTTGTAACACAGCAAGACCCTATCTCTACTAAAAACAAACAAAACAAACCACAAAATCAGCCGAGCATGGGGACACACAGCTATAGTCCCAGCTATCTGGGAAACTGAGGTAAGATCGCTTGAGCCCAGGAGTTCAAGGTTACAGTAAGCTATGATTGCTACTGCACTCCAGCCTGGCAGACAAAACGAGACCTAGCCTCAAGAAAGAAAAAAGGGGGGGAAGAAAAAGTAGATAAACAATAATAGCAATAAAAATATTAATAAAGAAAATATCAGCCTGGGCAACATAGCAAAACGTGATCTCTACAAAAAATACGAAAGTTAGCCAGGTGTGGTGGCACATGCCTATAGTCCCAGTATACTTAGGAGGTTGAGAAGATCACTTGAGTCTGGGAGGCTGAGGCTGCAGTGAGCTGTGATCATACCACTGCATTCCAGCCTAGGTGACAGAAAAAAAAAAAAAATTGAGGCTGGATGATTTAGAAAAGAAAAAGAATTTTTAAAAATTAAAAAAAAATGGCAGTTGACATGTGTGCCTCCATTTCCATCAATACCCATGTATTTCTCAACCAGACGGAAAGGTGGTTTCACTGTATGAAATTACGCTCTTAACTTCCTAGTAGTCAAACTCCTTCATCCTTCCCTATTTTCCTTACTATTCACAGACATATCTCATTGATGATGCCCTCCATGTCTGAAAACTTGTCCTTCACGACACAGTAATGCCTTGGAGCACTCTTCAACTCCTTCTCTGAGACACTTCTTTCCCTTAACCTCTAAGTGTAGGTGTATTCCAAACTTTGTCTCTCATCTCCCAAACATTCCTTATATCTATACTGATGCAGTAGAAGAAGCATTAGACTTGGCGGCAGAAGGCTCAATTCTGGCACTTTTGTTCAACATAATTTTTTTTTTTTTTTTTGGAGACAGAGTTTCACTCTTGTTGCCCAGGCTAGAGTGCAATGGTGCCATCTCGGCTCACTGCAACCTCTGCCTCCCAGGTTCAAGCGATTCTCATCCTTCAGCCTCCAGAGTAGCTGGGATTACAGGTATGACACCATGCCCAGCTAATTTTTGTATTTTTAGTAGAGACAGGGTTTCACCACGTTGGCCAGGCTGGTCTCAAACTCCTGACCTCAGGTGATCCGCCACCTTGGCCTCCCAAAGTGCTGGGATTACAGGCATGACCCACCACACCCAGCCTCAACATAATTCTTGAGCAAACAATTTTAGTTCTCTGAGTTTCAGCTTCTTTCTTTCTAAAATGCAAATATGCATGCCTGCCCTGCTTGTCTCACAGTGCTTTTGGGTGGAACAAAAATAGACAAAAACATTTGTGAAAATACTTCGTGAATTATTTGATGCCATTCAATATTAAGCTGTTGGTATTATCTACTCATTAGCTTTAACCTACATCTTCATGTGCCTAAGTCTTTAATCCCAATCTTTCTTCAAAGCCTTAGTCCATATATCCAACTACACTACTACTATTTTAATATTCAACAGTTACTGAATCACTATGTCCCAAGCAACATGCTAGATACCATGGATAAAAAAGTAAACATGACAAAAGTCTCTGCCTTTAAGGAATAGCACTTGTAAGGAAACGAACATGGGTAGCAATCATGATACACTGTGCTAAGCTCTACAGCAGACACATGCACAGGGTACTTGGAGAACAGGAAAAAGGAAACATCTAACCCCTCACAGAGTAGAAATCAGTGAAGGTTGAGAAGCTGAGGTATTCTCTCTGAATTGAGGATATTTTTCGCTTGTCTATTTTTTAAGGATTAGCTGAAAAGGTGCTCCTCACGTCAACCAGGAAGAAAAGGGCATTCCAGAAAGAGGGAACAGCGTGGAACTACATAGAGAGATGAGTACGTGTGCTGGTATTGTGAAACCACAAACATCTGCAGTATGTGAGAGGTTGGAAGAAGAGTCTAGAAAAATAAGGCAAGGCTTCCTTAGATAAGCTATGGAGTGAGGAATAGGACAGTGGGGAGGTTTTAACCAAGATAGCAACACAATCAGATTTGGGTTTAGGAGAGATCATTCTGGTACCCTTGTGGTGAATGGACTGGAAGGGTAAGAGAGTAGAAGAGACAGAAATTAAGAGATGAGGGACAGCAGTCTAGGAGAGAGACGAAAAGAGCTTGAACAAGGAAAGTGACAGTGAACATCCTGAGGTGAATTCCAGAGAAATTAAGTGGGGAGAAACGACGGGCTGTAGTAACAACTGGATGCTGAGGAGTAGAAGGGGCAGAGTGGAGGCAAAGCTAAGATCAACTCCAAGACTATGGCTTTCATGATTAGATAGATGGTACACTACCAATGTGGGGCTGAATGGGGGTAGGGAAAGATGATGAGTTGGGCTGGAGGTGCTGCTAGGACTTCCGGGTGGAAATGTCTGCAAAGACAGCCGGACAAACATGCTGGAAGCCAAAAAGAAAGTCTGTGGCAGGAGCCACTGGCACACAATTAATAGCCAACTTTAGCTATATAATAAAGCAAGCTCAGGCTCAAGTCCCAACTCTGCCACTTATTGTGTAACTTTAGGAAAATTACTTAAACTCACTAAGCTTCAATTTCCTTATTTATACTATGCAGGAAACAAAATGATCTTTTTAGGGTTGTTTGTTGCAAAGGTTAGAAATAAATGTGTAAAGCATTTTAATACAGTGGCTGGCACATAGTAGGTACTCAGTAAAATAACTCTCCTAAGAGGATAAAGGATAGACCCCTAAAAGTCACCAACATTTAAGGTACTCATAAAAGAAGAGAGGCCCTTGGCCAGTGAGTGGGGAAAAAGGGCTGGGGAAGTAGGAAGAGAAGCCAAGAACAACGATGTCGCTGAAGCTAAAGGAAAAACGGTATCAAGGAAAAGGAATGATCAAAATGTTAAATGTCAGAGAAAACAAGGAAGATAAAAATGGGAAGTGACTGGATCCAGCAGCTAGGAATTCACTAATAACTTAGCAAGACTAGTTTCAGCAGACTTCTGGGGTCAGGGTCTGGATTCAGGTGACCGAGTGAAAGGTGAACTGGAGGCAGAGGCTAGAGATGAATTACAGCAGCACAAGTGAACTTCTGAGTTGGTAAATTTTTTTTGTTTTTGTTTTTGAGACAGAGTCTTTGTTGCCTAGGCTGTAGTACAGTGGTATGCTCACAGCTCACTGTAACTTCAAACTCCTGGGCTCAAGTGATCCTCCCTCCTCAGCCTCCATAGTAGCTGGGTCTACAGGCACATGCCACCACACCCAGCTAATTTTTAAATTTTTTGCTATGTTGCCCAGGTTGGTCTGGAACTCCTGGCCCCAAGTGATCCTCCCACCTTGGCCTCCCAGAGCAATGAGACTACAGGCTTGAGTCACCACTCCTGGCCCCAAGCGATTCTCCCACCTTGGCCTCCCAAAGCAATGAGACTACAGGCTTGAGTCACCACTCCTGGCCTGGTTTTTTTTTTCAAAGTTAGTTTTGAACATATTTGGAGGCAGAAAAGTCCTGGAAAAAGGAGAAGCTGAGGATTTAAGGAGGAAAACAAAGAAGAGAAAGATTCGAAACCCCAGGAGGAGGGAAAAGCCTCAGGTAGGAGAGGGACATTTAGTTTCAGAAAAGAGATCTGAGGCCCGGGTGCAGTGGCTCATGCCTGTACCCAGCACTTTGGGAGGCTGAGGCAGGTGGATCACGAGGTCAGGAGATAGAGACCATCCTGGCTAACATGGTGAAACCCCATCTCTGTTAAAAATACAAAAAAATTAGCCAGGCATGGTGGCACAGGCCTGCAGTCCCAGCTAGTCGGGAGGCTGAGGCAGGAGAATCACTTGAACCTGGGAGGCAGAGGTTGCAGTGAGCTGAGATTGCGCCACTGCACTCCAGCCTGGGTGACAGAGTGAGACTCCATCTCAAAAAAAAAAAAAAAAAAAAAGAAAGATTTGAGATGAGTGTGACTCAAGGATAAACATAGTTTTCTGTAAAGAGCTAAACAAAAAATAGTTTAGGCTTTGTAGGCCTTACAGTCTGTGTCACTTCTCACCTCTTGAAGTGACAAGGAGCAACAGACAATACATAAATGAACCAGCAAGACTCTGTTTCGAAAACGCTATTTATGGACACTGAAATTTGAATTTCATATATACTCCTCTTCTGATTAAAAAAAAATCATTTAAAAATGTAAAAACCATTCTTAGCTCAAGGACTGTAGAAAAACAAGTAACAGATGGATTTGGCCTGTGGGCCACAGTTTGCTAACCTCTAAAACCTGTGTGGGTAGGGCAGTAAGGAGGGCCCCTACTCCTCCTGTCTCCTCTCCCATCTGACCAACCCCCATATGATCTTGCGAAAGTCTTTAGGTTACTTAGTCAAGTGCTCTCACCTGTTCATTATGTTCTCTTTCCACACAGGAGAAGCTCCATAAATATTTGTTAAACTGTATTCCTTATTGAACCACGAATTCAGGCATTCTTCTCATGTCTCAGTGCCTAGTTCTGAAGTCATTTGTTGCCAGATTAAGTCTAAAACCGTTTTCCACACATGCCATCTCTCTGCTCAAATGATAAAGTCCCAATTCCTTAGCCAGACATTCAAGGATCTTTCCAGGGCTGCTTCTGTCTTCTATCATATTGCTGTGTCAGCAGCCAAACAGAAGGCTCTGTCTAGGCCTCTAAACAACAGTATATTCTTACCCATTTACAAGACTGAATTCCTACTTTCCTGGCTTTGTTCTCTCTTTTTTCTCTACTGGAAATGCCTAGCTCCTTTCTTCTCTGCTTTTCTGAGTCCTTCTTTTCCTTTAATGCAAGCCTCAGGAACTCCAAGCTCCTCCATAATCACTCTAAGTCTACGTTACAGTGCCTTTCTCCGAATGCCAGTAATATTTACTATACCACTCATTTGACACGTATATTGTTAGTTATCCTCTCATGCATATATTCTGACTTCTCATTGAGACTAAAAACCTCTATGGTGCTGTCAGACAGAGAATTCAAAATAATCATTCACCACGAAGGAGAACCGGGACTATGGATGCTGCGATAAAGGAGCCTGAATGTCTCAATCATAAAGCTGCATTGTTGTACAATGGTGAATGATAAGAGCAGCATTTCATTCTTAAGATGCTACAGCTGTTGATAACTTTATAAGTAACTGCAATAAATAATTAACCACCCCTACTGTCTCCCTGCCCTGCCAAACTCAAATCCCATCCAAGTTTTTTTACTTGCACAATTCAAGTTTCCACTAAATGATCCTTCTAGGAACTCTTCCTGATTGAACCTTACTTCCATCCCAAACTAGAATAGATATCCTAATTACAGGTTTTCACAGCTTCCTGTAAGCACATGATACAATTAAGATGCAATAATTATGTGATTAAACCATTTACATAATTATCTTTCGTGGCTAGGCACAACAGTATCTGAAAAACAACAGGCATTAAATAAATATTTGTCCAATTAAATGAGAGAATAGCTACTTCCCAGCTGGACTGTAGAGGATCAGTGGACATGAGAGCAGGGACCACGTTTATCCTGTCCACTGACACAACTTCTGGGACTAGCCTTGTGGAGAAGTGGCATTTGGTTTATAGTTTTTGAATGAATGAACAAATGAAGAAAACCAGTGGGACTGAAAAGGTAGTGACAAGGACAAGTGACATGTGACAAAGGAATAGTTTCAAGGAGAATGGTCAAGTAGGTCAAGTGTAGCAGAGATGCTGGTAAAACACCTCTTGGATTTAGTTGACTCACAAAGTCATAATTGCCTCAGCACAACTAGCTTCACTGGAGTGGTGGGAACAGAAGGCAGAATGTGAGACAATAAATATCAACTATACTTTCTAGAAACTTCACTGAGGAGACAGAGAAACAGAGAGGGATATAGCAAGTTAGGAAAGGACACAGACTGGGGAAAAGCATTTATTTTTATTTATTTATTGAATAGATGGAATTTCTCTGTGTCACCTAGGCTGAATGCAGTAGCATGATCTCTGCTCACTACAGCCTCAATCTCCTGGCTCAAGCAGTCTTCCCACTTCAGCCTCCTGAGTAGCTGGGACTACAGGTATGTACCACCATGTCTGGCTAATTTTTGTATTTTTTGTAGAGAGAGGGGTCTCACTTTGTCAGGCCAGGCTGGTCTGGAACTCCTGGCCTCAAATACGTTTTTCGCCTCAGCCTCCCAAAGTGTTGGAATTACAGGCATGAGCCACCACACCCAGCCTGAAAATATTTGTATTTAAAAGTGGGGGATTCAGCATTGACACTGGAGGAAGAAAAAAAAAAACTTTTTAAGTAACAAAAAAAGAAAAATAAAAGTAGGGGATCGCCTGTAATCCCAGCACTTTGGGACGCCAAGGCAGGTGGATCACCAGCCTGGCCAATATGGTGAAACCCCGTCTCTATTAAAAACAGAAAAATTAGCCAGGCATGGTGGTGCATGTCTGTAGTCCCAGCTACTCGGGAGGCTGAGGCAGAAGAATCACTTGAACTTGGGAAATGGAGGTTGCAGTGAGCCAAGATCGCACCACTGCACTCCAGCCAGGGCGACAGAGCAGGACTCCATCTCAAAAAAATAAATAAAAAATAAAAGTGGGCAAGACAGTTGACTGTCAAAGTAAATGCCTGCTCCCCCGATAAACTGCTGAATAAATTAGTAATCTCTTGCCTCATTTGGAGGGAGAAGAAGTCACTACTGTGTCTTTCAGAATCATTTCAAAATAGCACAAAATTTCACAAAAAGGGAAAACTAAACCTCCTCAAACTGGATCAGAACAGGAAGTTGCAAAAACCATGTAGGTTTTCATGGTTATATACAGAAGGTATTGCAACATTTGGAACATTTCAGTACAACTAAGGTTTATCATTCATATATCCTAAAAATTATGTTTCAGAAATTATACTGTCCTGGGTGCTAGGAATTTAAAAAAAAATTGTCCCTGCTCTCAAAGAGCTCAAAGTCAAAAGGAGAATCAGACAAGAACAATATGGTTTGAGAAGTTGTACTGATAATAAATATTCAGCATACTATGGGAATTTATCAAATAAACATCTAACTTAGACTTCAATGACTTAGAAAGGCTTCTTGAAGGAGGTCATCCCCAACCTGAATTTAAAGACATGAGGGACTGGGTGATGGAGTGAGACCCCATTAAAAAAAAAAAAAAAAAAAAAAAAAAAGATGAGTAAGTAGAAGACAAAAGAAAAAAAAGTATCTGCTGAGATGTACTTTAACACACAAAATAAATAAAAAATTTTAAAAAGGAATGAGAATATCTGTATTATGAACATAATGTCACCAAAGAGTCCATTAAAAAAAAAAAAATGTTCCTCTAAAAGAGGTTCAGGCTCTAAGCATGACTTTAATTTTCCTGAATGGCCTCAGACGGCTGTCAATTGCCCTGTTAGGGAACATGGAGAGAGCACAGGTTAGGGTTCATGAAGGACAGTGTCTCATGCTAGTAAGGGGCACAAAGTAGGAGCTTTCAGAGAATTGATGCTGATTTACAAAGTGTTCTGAGCAGTTCTAGAATACAGAAATATTTAACAAAGATGACTGCCTTATTAAGGCAACAGAATCAGAGAAGACAGGTAACTGAGATAAGCAAAAGTGAGAAAATTAAACACTGTGACCCCAGAAGGCAAAAGCTTTAAAAAATTAGGAAAAGAAAAAAGCCAATGCCTATGGAAAGAAAAAACAAAAAGAAAAAAGGCTGGACTTTTCCTGAAGGAAAATAAAGTGAAAGTGAGAAGGAGATTTTACACACATTTACAGCCCCTACTCCATAAGGAAAGAGAGTTTCTGCTTCTGAGCACCTAGCACATGAACACTCTGATAAATAAATGACTGGCCTGCCTGTTAAGGCTGTAGAAACTGCCCTTTCCTCCCCATCACTAGGGACTTCCCTTCCCTCTTCCTGTGTCCGACTCTGTTCCCCACATTGGCACTCGTATTATTTCTTCTCCATAATGGATAACCAAAAAGCTCAGAAATAGAAGAACCCTGAAGACCTCATTTTAACTGGCCTCCCATCCCCCACCATGAGAGCTGACTTCATCCAGCTGTCCCCACACCTCACCTTTACCCTTACAGAACAAATGCCGCTGTCTCTTCATTTCTTAGCCCTTTTCATAGCCAACAGGTCTGTGCCTGATTCTTGTATCTTTGCAAAAGTTGTGCGTGATGGCAGAAAGCACAGGCTTTGGCATCCATAAAGTCCTCAGTTCAAATCTTGGGTCTACCATTTGCTAACTGTGTGTTTCTAAGCCTCGGTTTGTCATCTGTAAAATGGGGGCTAACAGTATCTATGTTATAGGTTTGTTATGAAAATTAAATGCAAAACTATATTAAAGCCCATAACATAGTGATTGGTACATAGCAGGTAGTCAACAGATGCCAGCCATCTCCTTCTCTCCACTACCACTGCCAGCATAATAAAAGTCCTCATTCTTTGAGAGCCATCAGCTCTGCCTGGTGTCCCAAATGCCCACCATGGAAATAATTTTCAGTGGCCTGATACTAAGGCAAAGGAAGCCAAGTATAAAACAGAGGAGTGGCAAGAGCTGGTATGGGACACCTGCAGGGGACTGCAAACAGGTTCTCATTTTAAAACACTGTTGTGGCCAGGCACGGTGGCTCACGCCTATAATCCCAGCACTTTGGGAGGCCAAGGAGGGTGGATCATGAGGTCAGGAGTTCAAGACCAGCCTGACCAATATGGTAAAACCCTACCTCTCCTAAAAATACAAAAATCAGCTGGGCGTGGTGGCACACACCTGTAATCCCAGCTACCAGAGAGGCTGAGGCAGGAGAACTGCTTGAACCCAGGAGGCAGAGGTTGCAGTGAGCCAAGATCATGCCACTGCACTCCAGCCTGGGCAACAGAGTGAGACTCCATCTCATAAAAAAAAAAAAAAAAAAAAAAACAACCACTGTTGTATGGGCCAGTGAGGTGGCTCATGCCTATAAGTGCTCACCCAGCGTTCTGGGAGGCTGAACTGGGAGGATCACTTGAGCTGGTCAGGTCGAGGCTGAGTCGTGATCACACCACTGCACTCAGCCTGGGTAACAGAGTGAGATTCTGTCTCAGGAAATTAAAATCAATAAATAAAACACAGTTATAAATGGTTTACATTCCATGGCAGTATTAAAACAACAGTTCGGCTGATTAGGGGTTACCAAGAATTCTGCGGGATATCCTGGAATCTAATTACAATTTATATATAACCTTGACTCAAGGAGAAAACACCTCCCAAAGAGTTCCTAACAAAGAACATTTTTAATTATTTATATATTTTGAGACAGAGTCTCGCACTGTGGCCCAGGCTGTAGTGCAGTGGCGTGATCTCGGCTCACTGCAATCTCTGCCTCCTGGGTTCAAGCAATTCTCCTGCCTCAGCCTCCTGAGTAGCTGGGACTACAGGCATGCGCCACCATACCCAGCTAATTTTTTTGCATTTTTAGTAAAGACGGGGTTTCACCATGTTGGCCAGGATGGTCTCGATCTGACCTTGTGATCTGCCCGCTTGGGCCTCCTGAAGTGCTGGAATTACAGGCATGAACCACTGTGCCCAGCCACAAAGAACATTTTAACCTCAAACTGGATATTACCTCCTCACCTCCTTCAAGAACCTATGAGGCCTATGAGGAAAAGAAAGCAAATGAACATTCACTGAACAACCATGATGCAACAGACACTACGCTAAATGTTTCACACATATACTATTATATATTTACATATGAATAAATCTCATTTAATCTTCACAAGATGCAATGGGATATTTTTATTTCAATTTTATAAAAAGGAAACAGAGCAGCTTGTCCAAGGCCACATAGCTAGTATGCAACAGAATAAAGCTGGAACCTAGGTTGAAACTATCCCTTTGTATACCCCACAAGAAACGAATAAGCCTGATATAAATAAGAGGGGGAAAAAATAAAAATTCAGGTTCTTTTGCCAATGTCATATAATAGCAAAATGTTAGCAGTACTTAATATGTACAGCCTATGTAAAATGTAAATCAAGACCTATAATTCCTATAGTACCACATTTGAAACCCAATTGTACACAAAACCACTCTTGTCCCTTTTCCAGGCCAGTGGACTTGAGTGATGGAAATGTTGATTACTAAGGAGAGGTACATAATACACACTCAGACATACTGATAAAATGGCTTCATATAGTGGTAAATGGAAAATGCTTCCTGCTCTGGATACTTACAAACCATAGGAGTTCAGAAGGGAACCTCCAAAGAAATGTAATCACAGTACACAAAGACTAAAAAGTGGGTAGTTCCCCTCTGGGAGACTCAACATCTTGGTTTGCCTGAGTGGATCATTCCACTGCCTGAGGAACTTATAATAAGGCATGAGATTGGAACTAGCTCTCCCAAAGTAAAGGATATACATTGCAAAAAGGCTCCAAAACACTGGAGTCAGATTTTTCCCATTATACTTGAAATCTGTCACACTAAAAAAAAAAAAAAACTCTCCTCTTGGAATGCCATTGGCCATGCAATTAGTTCATGGCGTGTCTAGCAGCAATATACCAAGCAGCCTAAAAACATCACTGTAACTGTGCTTCTTGGTAGAAACGGATATCCCTTCCTAATCAAGGCACTGGAATACTTTGGTGCATCATGTAGAATAAATTTGGCATATGATTCCTAGGGTTCTTTCATACTCTTTAGCCAACTACTCTGTAGAAAGCTGGCAAGGTCAGTTAGCCATGGAAGATCCATCATGTCACCAATGCCGTTCAGACAGAGGTAGATGAACATGTAACTTAGACAGTCCTGGCAGGTTCTCTGGAAGGGCATGGATTCAAGAATGGACTGCAAAAAACAACTAACGAAAACACAGCTGCCAGGTGTGGTAGCTCATGCCTTTAATCCCAGCAACAGAGGAGGCTAAGGAGGGATAATTGCTTGAGGCCAGAAACTCCAGATCGTGGCCTGGGCAAACATAGCAAGACCCAGTGTCTTAAAAAAAAAAAAAAAAATACATAAACAAACAACAATAAAACACAGCTACTCAGAGACCTGGGGTAGAAAGACCTTAAAGACCAGGCATGGTGGTTCACACCAGTAATCACAGTACTTTGGGAAGTCAAGGTGGAAGGATTGCTTCAGTCCAGGAGTTCAAGACCAGCCTGGTCTACATAGTGAGACGCCCCTCTCTGCCAAAACAACAACCAAAAATTGGCCAGCACAGCGGCACATGCCTGTGTTCCCAGCTACTATGGAGGCTGAGGTGGGAGGACGACTTGAGCTTGGGAGGTAAGCTGCAGTGAGCTGTGATCATGCCACTGCACTCCAGCCTGGCTGCAAAATTGGAACCCCATCTCAACCAAAAAAAAAAAAGAGAGAGAGAGAAGAAAAAATAAAAAGAATGCTTTTGTTTTTGAGCAGAATGAAAATATTTTGGCAAGATATTTCACAAAGCTGGCCAAGTGCCATGGCTCACGCACGTCTATAGTCCCAGCACTTCAGGAGGTCGAGGCAGGAGGATTACTTGAGTCCAGGAGTTTGAGGTCACAGTGAGCTATGATCCCACCACTGCAATCACTCCAACATGTGTGA